>APFE030882039.1:62440-102187 GCA_000404065.3 Pinus taeda | reverse complement strand
GAGAGGGGGGGGGGGCTTTGTTTTTTCTGGTCACTGAAGCTTTGGGTTGCGTGCTTGCTTGAGAAAGTTCTTTTTCCCTACAAAACAAAAAACACAAAACCTAGCATGGACATACAAAAAAAACAGTCGCTTACGGCTTGAAGTTAGCTTTACCCAGAAACTAAATATTTTCTTCAATATTTCTGATTTTCTGAGATCACACTAAGGCGCAGCGGAAAAGAGCATACGCATGAGAAAAATCCTTCCTCTCTGTTTCTGATTTGCCCAGATCTCATAGAGTCGTAGGAAAAAGAGCATACACAAAAATGAAAGGTATAGATCCGGTAGAAAAAAGAAGCTAAATAAACCGAAATAATAAACAGAGAGAAAATAACTAGAAACTGCAAATAAACATTGTATACCTCCAGATCTTAAAAATGATGTAGCTAGGGCTACCAGAAACCTTTTCGCATGAAATGAAAGGGGTTCCTCATTGGAACAGATGCTCCTAACACAACAAATCAATCCTCTCGGCCCGAAAGCAGTCAGAAACAACAGATCTAGGAAACGACAGTCGGATGCAGTTCTACCGGCTTCAGATTTGGATCACCAACATACGTGGCCCTCAAATAGCTCTGATACCATGTAGGAATTTATAAGGTAAGTTCCTCAGACAGAACACCAAAGGACACCGCTCACAAACAGATCACAGATTAATACACTAGTATTTTTGACGTGGTTAAAACCCTTAAAGAGGGAAACAGTGCACGGCCTGAGCCAACGCAGCCACTTCAGGCAATTTATTAATAAAAGAATGAATTTTACATAAGATTCTCTCATGAACAGTTAACCTACAAATGACCCTCCATGCTCTTTAAATAGAGATCATGGACCAATCGGGTGTTAAGCCACGGATCAAGTGTCGGTAATACCGAGGAGAGAATGAACCGTCGGATCACTACATATCGTGACCGTCAGATTGTAAGTTACAAAAGTACATAGTAAATAAACACACTTTACCTAACTCTATACTAGACCAAGTTATACTTAACTATTTCCCATGTGTCAGAATATCCTAACAATGGTACATCTAAGAAAAAAACATTTCAAGGTATGGCATCTGCCAAAAACGATTTAGGAATTAAGTGTTTTTACTGTGGTAGAAATGGTCATATTGCTAGAGACTACTATAAGAAAAATAATGATGAAAACAAAAATAGACACAAGAGACTTACAAGGAATTTTGCTAGTGAATATTTGAATCATGATCTTAAACCATTTGTGCTTGATGTTTCTCTTTATGCTGAGACTAATGAGGTTGAAATTTGGTTTGTGGATTCTAGAGCATCCACTCATATGACATGTAATAAACACTGGTATAAATTTTTTAAGGGGACCAAGAATGGTACTAACATCTACCTGGGAGATGACAAACAATATCATATTAAAGGGTATGGAGATATTCCTGTGATATTTCCTAATGATAATATCAGGCACATCCAAAATGTCATGTATGTGCCTGAGATTAAAAATAATTTTATATTTGTATCCATGATTATAGATCATAATTTAAAGGTAGAATTTTTGAAAACTTATTGTGTTGTAAAGGATTTGTCGGATCATCGGAAGCTGGTTGCATCTGGAGTGAGAGTTAGAGGCCTATACAAGTTGAATGTTATAAGCATGCCACATCAAGCTTTCACTTCAACAACTATGACAACAGAGAATCTCTGGCATCAAAGGTTTGGTCACATCAACCTCCATGATTTATTGTTGTTGCAAAAAGAAAGTATGGTTTATGGACATCCTATTTTAAGAAATAAACATATTGATTGTGAAGGTTGTGCACTTAGCAAAATGCAAAAGGATGAATTTCCCTCTAAATTAACTAGTAGAAAGAAATATATACTTTAGCTTGTGCATACTAATATTTGTGGACCAATGAAAATAAGGTCCTTAGGTGGAGCTTACTCTCTTTTGCTATTTATTGATTACTACATAAGGTATACTTGCATAAACTTTCTTAGAAGGAAAAGTGATGCTTTTGAGTACTTTAAATAATTTAGAAACATGGTTGAAAAGGAGACAGGGAAGTGCATTAAAATACTCCACTCAGATCAAGGGGGAGAATACAAACTTGGGAACTTCATCAAATATTGATTCGTATATTGCTGTGGATATTCCATTAGACAGCTCATCACAATAGATCTGCTAATACTATATTTAAAATCTAAGATTCTGCACTATTACAGTTTTATTTAATTTATAGATCTGTAAAATTAATTATAATCATGCATGCAAGAGTAAATCAAGAAAAAAAGTAGAGAATGAAAAAATAAGCTCTCACACACATAATACACAAGTTGTGCTCTCTAGGAAACCATTTTGGAAGAAAACCTCGCTGGAAGGTGAGGTCGCTTCGCTCTCTTTCTTTGTCTAGAAATATGGTTGCAGATACAAAAAATTAATGTCTGTGGCTCGTGGGATGATACAATGCATAGATCCTCTTTATGTTCTCTACCTCCTATCTCTCCTGACTATCTTTGCTCAACTATGGAACAAACTGCTCTCAAAAGATTGGAATGTCTCTTCCTCCTAGTGGCCCGATTATAACACAACCCAATAGCCTACTAGTGGTTAAGGTTGACTACATCAACTCTTAACTAGAGTTACAAAATAGACTCTTTTAGAGTCTTTGACATCAAAAACATGTGGATAGACCCTTTTTCATGAATAATGGGGGTTGATGCAACATTCTCCCAAACTATAGGTGTGAAAATAGGAAGGTCAACTTTTGAGTGGCATAACTTTTGCAGATGGACTCTGATTGACGTGATTCTTGCATCGTTGGAAATATCTCTATGCATAGAATAGCATGAAAATATGATATGATAAAGTAGTAATGTTTTACCCCCAAAAAATGTCATTTGATACCTAAAAATAATCCTAAAAGGTTTGAGACCCCATTTCGTCAAACTGGGTCCTGAACGTAAAAACAATGTACTGATTCCTCCTATTTGTCCACTCAAAATGAATCGATATGGATGAAAAACAATATAATTATTTAATTTTGATAAAATGTTGTAGAGATCATGGAATAGTACAATAGTTTATAGTACCCGACACTCCACAATAGAATGGGGTTGCAGAAAAAAGAACAAAACTTTGGTGGAGTGTGCACGTAACATGATGAAAGGTAAGAACCTATCCAATGGTTTTTGGGTAAAATAAATCATGGGGGATTCACTCAATGAGCCTCTAACATATCACATGAATTTGTGGCATACTAAACAATACCGCTAATTTGACTGCATATTGGAAAATACCTCCAAAAATGATATTATTTAACCCCCTACCAATATTAACCCAATACACCTTCCCAATTTAAAAAACCCCTAGTTCACTACATATTGTAGGTATCCATTTTTTCATTAACATTTTATGTACCCCTTTATATTTTTTCATTGACTTTGAAATCCTTTTTTTATACCTATCAATATAAAAATCCTTTACCCCCTATATATCCCCTAATATATTATGTCATTTCTTCCTGAATATCTATCCCCAAATATGAACCCATGTGGTATTGTATTACTCCCCTAGTGAAGCCCCCATGGAAGATATTAACACTGCAGTTTACTTAAAGAATATAAGTCCAACTAGGTTTCTTGATCTCAAGACTACATTTGAGGCTTTGTATGGTTTTAAACGTGCAGTCCATCAGTTGAGAGTATTTGGGTCTACAGATTTTGCAACATTCCTAAGGAAAATAGGAAGAAATTAGATGCTAAAACTATAAAATGTATATTTGTAAGATATTGTTATGACTTCAAGGCATACCAGATGTTTAATCCATCTACTAACAAGGTATTTGTGAGTAGAGATGTTATCTTCCATGAGCCAATTAATGAAGGGAATAAGGATAGGAATAATGAAGAGTGGAACATGCCTTTAGTGATAGATGATAGTAATGATGAAGCTGAATACAGTCATTTACAACAGTAGAAACATAAAAAGGAATCCAATTGTTGGCTTGAGGGGGCCTGACCCAGGCTGAATGCTAAATTAGCCAAACAAATACATACACAACTAGCCCTTTCAGTATCAGCCCATGGAGCGCAGACCGAAGTCTCACTTGAAGCAGTATGGGGGGATGTTGGAACCAAGTTTCTACACCTTGAGATGGTTGTGATGTCGTTTGATTCCTTCCATCCCTGCCTTCATAGGTCGCTTTGCTTTAGGGCTTGCAAGACTAGCCCTCTATTCTGTCCCATTATACCACCGCGAAAGGGTATGATCAACCTTCGCGTAGCCCTAACCTGCTGCTTAGGTACTTTCACGGCAGATTCCCCAATTAGTCTAAGTGATTCACTTATATTATCAAATAGTTAAAGTTAAAGCCACATAAGGAGATATTCATAATTGCGCTCAATTATTCAATGTAATTTCATTCATTCGTGCATCATATAAGCATAATAAAGGAAATTCATACATAAAATATTAAAACGCATCAACAGAACAAAGACATAGAAATATTAGAATATATCCTTTCATTAATATCTTCCAAGTGTTAGAACTTTTGTCAACCCTGTGCACACAGCTGCAGGAGTCTGTGCACTCAGCTGCAGGGGTCTGTGCACTCAACTGCGGACTTCTGCCCTAGGCCTTTGCACACTCAGTTGCAGAGCCTCTACCTATACTATGACCCAAGACTTAGACTTCTCATGTAGAGTTATCACTATATTACATGATATGCCGTTTTTCTCTCTATATATCTAACTACTTAGAGCTTAGCTATTTTTATACAATCCCATGGTCCACGAACCATGGGTAGGTCTCTTACAACCGAATTTACTTTACAAAACTAAGGGCAGACTACCCTTTTTGACACTTAATACCTCCACAGTTTGTGACCACAAAATGTGGAGTATTTACAATTATATTACAAAAATTGACTTAAACATGGGCTTTTAGCCCCAAAACTGCCCTTGGGGGATCCCACTCCCAACAAGCCCCCAACAAAAGCATCATGACTCACTCTTGAGTCACTCTGTATGTTTGAATATCTTTGCGCGAAGCCTGTCTAGCTCGACTCGGTTGACATCAACTTCAGTCATGCACTGAGCTATTGCCTGCTTTGCATCTTCAAATATCTTCTTAGTTATTGCTCCAACGCTGTCGGCCTGAAGGTTTTGAATGTGTCTCTTGTAGAGTCGCAAGCTTGCCTTCAATATTTCCAGTGTCTGCGTAAGATTCCTCTAGCCAGGGCATTAGTCACACCTTCAACACTGCTTACTTGTGCAGCGCTGCATCCACCTATTCCTTCAGCTACTTGGCTTCGTGAAACTTAGCTAACCTCTATGTCAATGCAACAGTTCACGTTGTGACCTTAACTTCATCATAGCATTGTTGTAGTTCGCATGCTTTTGTCTCTAGCCTCTCGATATTTGGGTCCCCTTACAAGCTGGTTAGGACCTCAAACGATTGCTCTAACAACTATGTGTAGTCTGCTACTGCACTCTCTAATGCCACGACTGCTTCTGTGGCAGTGGTCATCCGTTGTTCCTTTACCTCTGGTGGTGTTGAAGGCTAGGCCCTCAACTAGAGCTTTGTAATCTATAGGTTCAGCTCCAATTGAATGTGTGCCATCTTTGTCCAAGTGTTGTGCACCCATGTGGCCAATTTGGGGATGTGAACCTCAACTCGATCCTCCTCCGAAATGGCCAACTCTGGGACCATTCTGCATGCCTCCTCCACAACCTACATGATCTGCTTGCTCTCGTTGGTCGCCTGGGCTTTAGCGAGGATGGAAGCATTTCTCCGTAGGGCCATCTGTTTGTTGTTTATCCACTATTCGCTAATCACCTAGAGGGTGCGCTGCTCACAGGCCCTTAGCTCTCCAATTACTCCATCTTGCAAGAGGTGGAGTGATTCATGCGAAAGCACTGCCAGGTTTTGTCCAACTGCCTTCAAGGCGCTGATAGTGGGCCTGTCATCCTAATTGTCCATGGTCAATGCTCCATCTGGCAGTACTATCGCACTGGAAGCCTTCGTACGCAACATATCAATAGCCTCTGACATGTCGGTAACCAAGCTGGTAGACACCGTACCAGCTTGCGATGTGTGGGTCTGCAACTCTTGCAACCCAATCTGGATAACCCCTAGTAAGATCTACCATTTCTTTTCAAATTGTTGTAGGGCCTTCGCGGTGACATCTCAGACTATGTCACCAATGTCATATAAGTCACCCTTTGTCAATGTGATAGGGTCCAGCGAGGTCTTGGTCGCTTTGGATTTCTTTCTTGACCTTCCCTTCTCCAGCTCTCTTGGGCGCTTAATGTGGGCAGACGTTTCCTGAGGGTCTGCGTCGTGCTGCTCTGTGTCCTCCTCTTTGGTCTTAGGTGAAGGCAACCACGCGGCTTTGTCAGAGCCTTGCTCTATGCCACCTATCTTCTTTCCTACCTCCTTTCCTGTCTATTCCACCTAGGCCTTTTCAACAGCCTCCTTTTTCTTCTTTTCGACTAGCTGCGCCATCTTGAGCTTGGCCTTCTCCTTCTTCTCTGCAACAGACTTATTTCCACCCACTGCCAAGTCCATGGTAGTGTGCCACTCTACTGACCATTTATCAAGCACCTCATTGATGGCATCATCTCTAGCTAGGTACAACAATCCATACCACTTCTAGGCACGGTCCTTCCATGCCCTAATAGATACATGATGGAAATCAACCTTAAACTCAGCATAGCTCTGTAGGTTAGTGTATACTGTGGGCAACAATCAAGGCTTATGATTAATGGTCATTCTAATATTAATTTCCATCAAGATCTAGAAGATCTTGTTGTCCCAAAATCGCTCCTCGTCCTTGGTCACCCACAGCAAAGCGTACTTCATTTCTTCGAGAAGGTTTGGCATGACCGAAGGGAACTGGCTCTCTTTTGGTAGCTCCCACACTACCAGCACAATTGACAACAAGAGCCACACATAGTGGAAGGTCTCTCTTTGCTCTTGCACATCATGACAGTTCGCTAAAAACTCTCCACAAAAGTAGTCTGACCAGTTCAACTGGACTCCTTCCATGCACTGTTGTGCGAGCACAATGATAGGCACCAGCACCTCATCAGTGTGACACTTCCGCATCACCTTCCTTGTAACGATTTACATTGCTACCTTCACAACGAGGTCATAGATGTTGGAGATAACGTACCCACGTAACTTCTTTACTAGCTTGAATTTCTCCTTCATTGATTCTGCAAGTGCTTGCTCGCCACCCTTTGTGCCAAAAATCATAGCTGGATTTTTGCTTGTATACACCAAGCGCATTATTCGGTGGATTAACATATTTGTGATGGGTATCAGCTTCTCCAACCATAGAAACCTATCATGCACCAAGCACAGTAGCTACTTTATGACCAAATTTGTCACCAGAGTGCGGTTATAGTGCAACATCCATAGCAGGTTCAACAATCTTGCCTTCTCTACCCCCTTCAGCCACCTTCGTGGCTCCAACGTGGTCATTCTCATATTTGTGTATATGATGTGGTGCATCAACTATTTGATCGCCAAGTGTAGGAACTTCTCATGGTCTGCCAAGTCCCAGTCTTCAAGCTTCAGTATCGGCTCTTGGGCTAAGCGCGGACCGTCAAAGGTAATCTCATCCAATAGCATAGCGGTTTGCAGGGGAGTCTTACTCTCATCGATATCCTTGGGGACCTTGGACTTAGGCTTCTGTGTAGGGACATACTCCAACAACCATGTAATAGGGTTTGCACCCTGGGTTTCAACCTCCTTTACTTCAACCCCAACATCCTCATCACCCATCGGGATGTCTTCGATGTCCTCCTCCTCCGCCTCTAGGTTTATGGCCTTGTCCTTCTCTTGTGTAGTGGGATTTGGTGGGTTTCTCCTCGGTGACATGCACACCGGTATGGCAGGCTTCTTGCCCTTCTTGTCCTTCGCAGTCTCCTTGGTTGGGGTTGGCTTCAGTCTCAATGTTCTTGGTGATTTAGGTACCTCTGCCAATACTTCAGCCACTTCCAGAGCAGCTACTTTTGCCTCCATATCGATTTCCTATAATTTCTCCTCGGCTACCAATTATTCGGTGTTCATAGCTTCTGCGCATGTCGAAATGATGCTATTTACTAGTTCCTACGTCTCCTTTGACAAATTTCCAAACGTCGGATTCGCTACCACATGTTGAAAGAATTCACAGTTCATATGCACCTGAGATCACAACACTCGAATTCTCAAAATTCCAAGGGTTTTTCGTTGGGTAGCCACTTGTAATTTATAGGGCAGTTTCAATTCAAATCTGACCATTCCCCCCAAGATCGATTCATTAATGCCGGATTGGCAGCAAAATTTCAAGGATCTAAGCCATAAATTTCGTCTTAAATATCGGTCGCCCACTCCATTTTGCCTCACTTCTATCGTCTTTTCATGAACAGTGACTTTAACAATCACTTTCTAGCTGACCTACATGATTTCTCTCTGGCTAGCACAACTCCCTCCATGATGCTGCGGACCCAGTGACACGTCCTTGCTTCGCACCATCTTCCAATCGTAGAGCTCCCCATCCTGGGTAGTTTAGTTTATATTCCTGCACCTCCTTTCAGCTACCTGGAGCACTAAGACTATGCTACCTTCATTTAGTCACACAGTCGAGCCGCTGATGTATGGCTTCAACTTGCCCGATCATGTGACTAAATGAAGGTAGCACAGTCTTAGTGCTCTAGGTAGCTCAAAAGGAGGTGCGGGAATATAAACTACACTACTCGGGTTGGGGAGCTATGAGATTAGAAGATGGTGGGAAGTAAGGACGTGTCCCTGGGTAGCACAGCTCCCTCCACGCTGATGCGGATCCAGTGACATGTCCTTGCTTCACACCATCTTCCAATCGTAGAGCTCCCCAACTCATGTACTATAGTTTATATTCCCACACCTCCTTTCAGCTACCTGGAGCACTAAGACTGTGCTACCTTCATTTAGTCACACGGTTGGGCTGCCGAAGTATGGCTTCAAGTGGCCCAACCGTGTGACTAAATGAAGGTAGCACATTCTTAATGCTCCAAGTAGCTGAAAGGAGGTGCGGGAATATAAACTACGGGCTACCGATATATGGCTTCAAGCCACTGTCATTCACCTTTCCTGGGAAGGGTTCACCATTCAATTTGACCAGCTGTATCGCTCCTCCATCGGCAATCTCCTTAATAACATAAGGCCCTAACCAGTGCATCTAGAAATTCTGTGGAAATTTATCAAACATACTATCATATACCAAAACCAGGTCATTTCCCTTAAATGTGTGTAGCTTGATGTGTCGATCGTGCCATGCATTTTCGTGTTGCTTTTGGACCTGCTAATGAAATCCAGCCAAAAATCTTTCTTCCTCCAATTCATCCAGCTGGGCGAGCCTCTCCTCGAGGGCTCCATGATCTGTCATACATGTGAGTGTTGCTATGCGTAGACTAGGCACAATGTATTCCATAGGCATTATCACTTCAACACCATAGAGAAGCCGAAAATGGGTTTGTCTAGTCAACTTCTTGCATGTCGTTCAATAAGCCCATAGTAATGCAAGTACGCGTAGGTCCCAATCACTTCACTCAGCACTACAAACCTTGGTCAACACCTTTTCAAGCACTTTGTTGAATGCTTCCACCATCCCATTAGCCTGTGGGTGATAAGGCGTACTATTCTGGTGGTATACTTGAAAGTCCTCCGTCAACGTGGTGATCATCTCATTCAAGAAGTGTGTACCACGATCACTCATCAAGATCTTCGGACAGCCAAATCGTGTTATTACATGCTCAAAGAGGAACTTCGAAGTAGTCGCACCTGTGAAATCCTTCACAGGTTGTGCCTCTAACCAATGAGTCAAATAGTCTGTCATGATGATAATATACCTTGCTCTCGTCTTTCCTTGTGGCTAAATAGGTCCCACAAAATCTATCACCCACTTCTCAAAGGGTTGAAACATCATTTATGGATTCAAAGGCATCTCATCCCTCCACGATGGCTTTCTAGTCCTTTAACACACATCACATGCCTTGAAATATGCTTTTGAGTCCTGATGAAGGATTGGCCACAACAACCCGACGCGTAGAATATTCTGCGCAGTTTCTTTCCCTCCATAATGGCCTCCCGCGGCACCCCCATGAGTGCCCGCAAGGATGGTTCTTCTTTCGAACTCAGGAACAGCTTGTTGTAATATATCATCAGTCCCCATCTTGTATATATGCCCAGCAATGACAGAGAAATCTATCATGACCACCACTAATTCCTTCTTTTGTTGGACAATGTATCCTTCTAGAGCAATTCCCATTGTTAGGAAGTGTATTATATCCTCAAAATGACCATCTACGATGTACATTGCAAATAGTTGCGCGTCAGGCAATCCTTGTTCCAAGTTAATGGGTTCCTCCCCTATTTCAATGTGCGACAGATAGTCTAGTCCTGCATTCAAGCATCCAAGCTTCACAACCACTTCAAAATCATATGCTTGGAACAATAAGAGCCATTTGCAGATTCTCACCCCTAACACAGGCTTATTGACTAGGTACTTTAGCGCAGAGTGATCCGTATACATCTTAAAATGGCCTCCCAGCAAGTAGTGCCTATACTTCTAGAGCGCATACAAAATAGCTAGCCCTTTGCGCTTAGTAGTGGAATAATTATTCACTGCTTTGGATAAAATTTGACTTGCGAATGTGATAGGATGGTCCAAGCCTTCTCCACCAACCCGTGTTAGTACTTCTCCCAGCACTATACAAGATGCGTCGACATGCACATGAAACTCTTTCTTCCAGTCTAGGAAGACTAGAATCGCCGCGATGACCATATTTTCTTTCAATATATCCAAGCTCTTCTTGTAGTCATCGTTCCAACAGAATGTGACATCCTTCTTCAGTAGTTTCTCCATAGGCACAGTGATCTGGGCATAGCCTTTGATAAAGTTTTTGTAATATCCTCTATGTCTCAGGGTAGCGCATAGCTACTTCACACTCCTCGGCACTTCCAAGTTTAGTATCATTTTGATCTTCGTAGGGTCTACCATCAATCCCTGTTTGAAAACCACATGCCCCAATAGGTTCCCAAAAGGAACACAAAACAAACACTTCTTGAGATTGAGTCTGATCTAGTATCTCCGACAGGTAGCCAGCATCAGATGCAAGCTTGCCACATGGCATTTAACCAGCCCAAATACAGTCCAGTCATCAAAATATACCTCCACGAACTTATGAATAAATTCCTTGAACACAGCAACAACTACGCGCGAGAAGATCACATGTACATTCTTCAATCCAAATGACATTAAAGCGCACTGAAAACAAACCCATTCAGTCACGAAGGTTGTATTTCTCCTATCGTCCAGTGCGATTTTGATTTGGTGGTACCCAGAGAACCCATCAGTGAAGGAATATGCTTCCTGACCACCTACATTGTCCAACACTTCATCAATGAATGGAGTCGCGAAAGGATCATGTACAAAAGAATCATTCATATTCCTAAGATCCACGCATATCCTTATTTCATCCTTCTACTTCTTTTCCTATACCACCATTGGACTTACCAAGTCAGATTCTTCCACAAGCCCAATGATGCATGCCGTGAGCATCTTGTCTAGCTCTAAGCAGAACTTCTCCTTATGTTTTAGATTGAGATGATAAGGCCTTTGCTTAACTGGCTTCATGTTGGGTTTCAACATGATCTTCATCATACCTAGGTCCCCGATTATCCCTTTCAAGTCAGTAAACTTGGTAGGGAATAAATCCTGGTATTCTCTTAGAAATTCAATGGCCTTATCCACCATCACTTCATCCCAGTAATCTCAAATCTTCACAAATTTTGGTTTTGCCTCAGTACCAATCTTTACTTGTTTTGTTTTCAACAGCACAGGTATATCAGGGTTATCAATCTATGGTCCTTGAACCATGCGGCGACTCTCTATTTTTGCAATGTTAATCTTCCATGGATCCTCATCCTCTTCTTCGGCAGTCACATTATAACATTCTAGCGCGCAACTCAGCTAAGTAGCCCATTCAGGCTGAATCAGGTCTAAAGGATCCTGTGGTATCATAAATATTGTTGCTTTCACCTCATGTAGCACTTCATTAATACTATCAAACCCATCCTCAAAACTGAATGTCATCATGAATCCTTCATGCAAGATATCCCATTCACCTGTCCCATGGTGAAGCTCTGTTTCTATGTACCAATTCATTTAGACCACATCCAAGGTATGATAGAATAAGTGCACCCACTTAGGTTGGGGCTTTTCTCCATAAGCCTAGGTCCATTTGGCCAAATGCACACATGGATCATCCTATCCATCATACTTGTCTGTCAGTGACATCTTAGGCTTCCCAAATCATGTTCTCATCATCCTCCTACATTCACGCCAATCATGAAAGCTTCCTTTATGTGTACCCCACCATCTTGCAAGCATAGCGCGTAGTGCCAAGTCCAACACCTGGAAGTGTTGCTTTTCTGGTACCTCCCTTTCAAATTCATCCAAAAAGATATCTACCTCATTCAGACCATCATAAGAAGGCAGATTTCTTACCTCTAACGACACACATCGCAACGATCGGGTGATCATGTTGTAATTCAGCATAGTTACTTCATGTAACCGTTTTTGCCAACGTTCAATTTCTTCATCGGAGTCTGAAGTGTAGGAACTCTCGCGATCCCATGTAATCTGTCCATCCACGGTGGGATTCACCCAATCTTGGTCTCGTGTTGTTATCTTATAGATACAATCTAGGTCATCATCACTCTCATAATAGCGGACTGGTTCAGTATAGCATGATCCTTCAGCAGGATTGAGGGATACTATTACATGCAGCGATTTCTTGTCAAAGATTATCTTTCGCTTCTTCAAATTGATTACCCCATTCATATCAACAGCCCAGTCAATTCCCAGGAGCATAGGATAGGGGTTTTTATCATCCACTATCTCTATTATTTCATAATCAACCAGCGCGCTTACTCCCTCAATATCCACGGTCAACCCCTGCAACTGCCCCATGGGCATGATCTTCTACTGATTCATCATCCTTATCTGAATCGGAGACCATTGTAGCATAGGTCTCCCCATTTGTTCCCAAGACTACTTCGGTAGGACGTTCGCGTCTGACCCCAGGTCCAAAATAACCTGATCCATTTCATACTTTGCTATCTGCAATCAGTCTCATCTCCCGTCATGTCCTTGTTTTATGCTTGCCAATCTTTCATACTACGCGCAACTCACCCGGTGTGGTTCCAATACATCTATTAATGAGCTCTTGTAACCCTTTCATTGCCTTACTATCACATAGTAACTTCATACAGGTCTCCAAGAAAGTTGTGAGCATAGAGGGGTCCATCTCCTACTCAGGCTTATCCTTGCTTCCTGAGGTACAAGCCTCAACGAAGCTCTTCTTAGCTTCCATGAAGGTTTCACATGCGTGCTCCAAATTAAACTCAGCCTCCTTTGTTGGGGCTTTATGAACACATCTACTGTCTTCTGGTTGTTTCCCCTTGTCATCTCCTCTCAGGATTCCACTTTTAAGCACTATATTTACATTTGGATCGTCCTCGCGTAGCTCAAACCTCATCATCTGTAGGTTCTGAGTCAGTGGAGGTGGTAGCCCCTTTGTCATGTATCATAGCTATCAGCATAGGACAGTCTTATGTTTCATGATCAAACAATGAGCAATACTTGCATGACAAATGCATTGGATTAGTGAAATCATAGGCATAGTGTCCTATTCCTTCACAATTGTAGCAAATCAATTGTCCTCGACCTCTACCAGGTCCTCCTCCACCTTGACCTCATCCACACCCCTAAAATCCTGTCTGTGGCATCGATGCACTTTGGTCAAGGGGTCACATTTCGGCCTGAACCCTATAAGCGGGAGTTTTATCCATCATCAATTCATAGCTCCTGCAAGCATGCTCATCATGTCCTACGGACCTACAAAATTTGCAGAACAGCTATTGCAGTGCTTGTACAAACTTCTGTAGCAAGTGACAGTTATCTGTGGCATGTTTTCTGGCTACCTGATAGATAGTGCACCATAATGTAGGCCTCGCGCTAGGTTCTGCTTGAGCTTTTGGCCTTAAAGGAAACGACCATCCTCCTACAATGTAGTTTGCAAAGACTGGGAAATGGTCTTATTCATGACCCTAACTCTTGAATTTCAAGCACCATACCTCCTCACACACCTCTGGTCGAACTATCTTGTCCTGCTTTAGACTTTGCATCTCAAGGCACAAGTTCTTTAGCTCCGCATGGATCTGCTAAACTCCTAGATTTGGATCCTACATCAGGGTTTTATGTAGCCTCATGGCAATCTCTAAGACCTCTGTGTGAGTTGTTATCTTCTACTGCAACAACACATTCCTTAAGTGTGGTACTAGCGAAGCTACAAACCACTCACGATGTTGTCCATCTGTCAAATTCATGTTGGCTTCACAGATTGTACACTTCAACCTCTGATCTAGTTCCTAAGTCATCTCACTTGGTTGCATCACAATTTATTAAAATCCCACAATCAACTGTGCCTCAAATTTAGGCCTACTAAATTCTCTATTTAATTCTACCTGGATGTCTACCACTCCAGCATCCGGGTTATCATTAGAGTACTTAATATACTAGGTTAGCACGCGATCTTGCAGAGCACTAACCAATTTAACCTTCTTTATATGATCATCTATAATACCTTAAGTTTCCCATACAACCCTCAAAGCAAACCAGAATTGGTCTAGGTCTTCATTTCCCAAGCCTTTGAACAAAAGCAGCTTCACTGTATTTGCCATACTGAACTACGGTGGAGGTGGAGGTGGTGCCCATGAAGTTGGAGGTGATGGTGGTGAAGTTGGAGGAGGTGTGGATAGAGGTGGTATTCTTGAGAATCCGTGTCTTATTAACTGAATAACACTTCGCGGAGAAATCTTCTCTATCCCTTCTTCATCGCCTCGCAGAGGTGAAATCAAGGAACTATACTCTAGACCCTTTTTTCTGTCATTCTTGTAACTTTTTCCACTTCATGTAGTCCCAAACATAAATGTACCTTCATAACCCATTTTTCACACAATAGCATTTTAATCCAGGTATTCAAAGATTTTACGTACTTACCTCATGGTCCTTTGAAAAAATGTTGCTCCACCTCGCTGTAGTTGACTGAGGTGTTGAACGTGAATTCAGTCACAAATCCTCCTATGATGTGATAGAGCCAATGATCAGCAGCGTGGGTGATCTTATCCTCTGATGCTTCCAACCTTTGCACTAGCTCAGGGGTCTACATAATCGGACCGTCAAGTTTCGACCTTCCCTGGCTATCTGCTAGCTTCGTGATACACCCATATAACTCAATAGGGAAATAGAAGAAAAATATCTCGTGGATCTCTGTATATAGGTACCTATCAAACCATTGTTCCTTTGTCAGTCATAGGCTCCAACCAGTCTCCAATCTCCTTCTTAGTTGGATTCTAGAGATACGACATCACACATCTCTTATGCAGATTTTGGTCCCAGCAACAAAACCATTTGTTGGCTTGAGGAGACCTAACCCAGGTTCAACGTTAAATTAGCCAAACAAATCCCTACACTACTGGCCCTTTCAACATCAGCTTGCAGAGTGCAGATCAAAGTCTCACCTGAAGTAGTATAGGGGGATGTTGGAACCAAGTTTCTGCACCATGAGATGGTTGTGATGTCATTTGGTTCCTTCTATCCCTGCCTTCATGCAGGTGGCTTCGCTCTAGGGCTTGCAAGACTAGCCCTCTACTTTGTCCCTCAATACCACGGCGAACGTGTACGATCGACCTTCGTGCAACCCTAACCTACTGCTCAAGTACTTTCGCACTACTATGGCAACGTGCCATACAGATTCTCCAATTAGTCTAAGTGATTCTCTTATCTCATCAAATACTTAAAGTTAACACCGCGTAAGCAGATATTCATAATTGTGTTCAATTATTCAATGTAATTTCATTCATTCGCACGTAATATAATCATAATAAATGAAATTCATACATAAAATATCCAAACACATCAATAGAACAAAGACACAGAAATTGCAATATATCTCCTTTTATTAATATCTTCCAAGTGTTACAACTTCTGTCCACCCTGCGTACACAGCTTCGAGGGTCTGCGCACTCAGCTGCAGACTTCTACCCTAGACCTCTGTGCACTTAGCCACAAATCCTATACCTACGCTACGACCTAAGGCTTAGAATTCTTCTTCAGAGCTATCACTCTATTACACGATCTGCCATTTTTATCTATATATCTAACTGCTTAGAGCTTAACTCTTTTTATACAATCCCATGGTCTGCGAACCATGGGTAGATCTCTTACAACTGACTTTACTTTAAAAAACTAAGGGCAGACTACCCTTTTTGACACCTAATACTTTCACACTCTGCGACCAAAAAATGTGGAGTCTTTACAATTATATTACAAAAATTGACTTAAACATGGGATTTTAGCCCCAAAAATGCCCTTGGGTATCCCGCTCCCAACACCAATTATATGGACACATTTAGTAGTCGAAGTCCACTCAAAGGTTAGCAAGAAATCACACAAAGCAAAATTGAGGCAAGTCCGCTACCAAGGAGGTCAGGATGACAGGCTCACTTACCATAAATATACAAATATTATGCTCTTATGACTAGTATTTTAAATGTTGTTGAGCCCATGAATTATAATGAATCAAATTAGTATGAAGAATGGAGGTTAGCTATGAAAGAAGAGTATGAGTCCATAATTAAAAATAAAACCTGGGAATTAGTTGAACTTCCAAGAGAAAAGGAGCCCATATGTTGTAAATGGTTATTTAAATCTAATTTCAAAGTAGATGGTAGTGTAGACAAGTGTAAAACTAGGTTGGTGGCCAAAGGGTACTCACACAAAGAAGGGATTGATTATGAGGAGACTTTTTCTCTTGTAGCTAAGTTAAATATTACTAGGATGTTAATAGATCTAGCTACAAAGTACCATTGGATTTTACACCAACTAGATGTAAAATATGCTTTTCTAAATGCATATTTGAAGGAAGAACTATATCCAACACAACCTGAAGGGTTTGTTAAAAAGGGGTAGTAAAACTTGGTCTGTAAATTAAAAAAGGCATTGTATGGGTTGAAACAAGATCCCAAATGTTGGTATGAGAAAATAGACTTTTTCTTCTTACAACATGGTTATAAGAGAAGCAAAAATGATCCAAATATGTATACCACATTTGATTTAAAGGGGGAGATTGTGTTTATTTCCTTATATGTTGATGATTTAATTATTACGTGAAATTCTAATCAATTGGTTGAAGAAATTAAAGTGCATATGTCACATGTATTTTAAATGAAGGATCTTGGAGAACTTCATTATTTTTAGGTCTTGAAGTCTAGAGGGATGTTGACGAAACTTTTGTTACTTAAGGAAAGTATGTCAAGGAATTGTTGAAAAAATTTAAAATGGATGAAAAGTTGCTTCAATACCTATACAAGAGAATGTTAAATTTCATAGTGATGATGGTTCTAAAGAGGTGGATGCTACATTGTACAAATAATAGGTTGGAAGTTTGATTTATTTGACTACAACTAAACCTAACTTAGCATATTGAGTCAATGTGTTGAGTCAGTTTATGAAAGAAAATCTTGAAAATCACTTAATGGAAACAAAAGGTGTGCTAAGGTATCTTAAAGGAACCATAAATTTTGGTATTAAATATACTGATTCTTTTGATGTTAAACTAATAACCTTTTCAAATTAAATTGGGCTAGAAATCTCGACGATAGAAGATCTATAATTGGGTATGCTTTTAATATTGGGTCTGAGGTCATTTCTTGTAGTAGCAAAAAGAAGAGTACTATATATTTATCATCAGTAGAAGCAGAGTGTCAAGCTGTATGAGTAGTCACTTGTGAAGCAATTTGGTTGAGAAGAATTCTTCAAGATGCAAGAGAAGAACAAAACGATGCCATGGTGATTAAATGTGACAACCAAAGTTCAATCAAGTTGGAAAATCATCATGTTTTTC
The DNA here is from genome assembly GCA_000404065.3 of Pinus taeda. Lineage (NCBI taxonomy): Eukaryota > Viridiplantae > Streptophyta > Pinopsida > Pinales > Pinaceae > Pinus > Pinus taeda. The sequence continues at coordinate 84,185 of APFE030882039.1, read as the reverse complement.
ATAAAAACAAAAAACATATAGATACTTAATTTAATTTTATTAGAGAAAAGGTTCAATCCAAAGAGAATTTTCTTGAATACTGTTACACCTGTGAAGATGTAGAAAATATCTTCACCAAGCCTCCTAGGAAGATCAAATTTAAATCGTTTAGTGAGATGTTAGTTGTGCAGGTAAATCCTTTCTCCATTGAGGGAGATACTTGAACTTAATGGAGATATTTTATTTCACGATTGTGTTTATCTTAGTTTAGATTTAGTTCCTATTTTCTAGGAGATAGTTTTTATCTCCCTTAATTGAATTTAATCTTATTTATTTTTTAGTTGATGAATAATGCAATAGAGTGAGAGCAGTACTGCTTGGGCAGTCTCCAGGCGTAGCTTATCTCACCTGTTAGCTGCAAGTTTTATTTCTAATTTGTCTTCCCATTTTTATTTGTTGTAAGTTCAACTATATAATTGTATTGTAATTGAATTAAAGTGCATAATATATAATATAATTTTGTGTGTATATATGTGTACTGTGTCTGCTCCTAAAATTTCCTTTTGTTATCAGAACCCATATGGGCCTTTCTCCCTCAAGGGAGGACCTAGGAAAATCAAAAATTTAGGGATTAAATTATCATTATGTACATAGATTAGTTAGTGTGTGAGAGTATTTATGTGTAGATATATTTTTTGTCATTGTGAGTGATTCCAAAGCTATTTTAGTGATATCACCCCAACCTCTCATTTTTATTTCTACATGTAATCCCTTTCACATGTGATATTTCTAGAAGGACAATTGAATATGACCTTCAATTTTGGACTTGCATCTGGAAGATTCAAAGCACTTGCAATCCATCACTAGAAAAATATTTGGATTCTAAGGGACACATTTTCTAGAGATCTTTTATAGATTTTTACATTTCCTCCTACGATTACTTCTCAACTTTCTAGGATCAAGGTGTTGAAAGGTCTGAGTGAATTGACAACAACTCGCCCAGAGTTGTTCTCGAGGTAAAATTCTCATATCCTCTATGCCTTATCATAGGCCACCATCATGTACATAATTCTTTTGACTTTGGACATAGATGAGTCTACACATGGAAACAAAGGCTTTCCTGGGAAGCATTTAATAGAGAAATTGAGTGCATCCTCAGCCATTTTATGAAAATCATGGATGCCAATGTTATGCTGGATCGAGAAACTGATCACCCATTTGGCTTTGTATTTGTGACTTTTGTAAATTTTTCATTGATGCAATCTGCCATTAGTAAATTCCATGGTAGGGAATTAAATGGATAAAGCATATCGTGACACTAGTGAGTGAATTGGCAGAAAATTGTGAGGTCTATCCATTCTTTCGATTTTTCTTGATTAGTTTATTTTTCTCATGGGAAGAAACTATGGAAGAAGTGCTCAATCCTACGAGAAACAATATTTGATTGAAGAAAACCAATTTTGCCTTTCAATGGGTGCACATAATTAATACTTTCATTAGTAAATTGCACAGTTCTTCATGCTTCTATGCTTACACAATGGGTGAAGGATTGTTGGTTTGGAATGATATTTGATTTCTACAAAAAAATTACTTTTAGTGCTTCAAAGGAATCTTTGACTGTGATTTATGAGATTTAGGATTTATGAGCTTTGGGAAAGGAATCACAACAACAACTACTCATAAATTTGGTCCCTTTCACTTGAATTCAACCAAACCTTTTGATTCATTGAGTGATATTTTTAGTACCATAAAAATTTCATATGTGGTTCTGCATGCCTTTTTGTCAATGGTTCCTATATTAACCATAGAATAATGATGTCTCTTATAAATAGAAATATCCAGACTTATAGTGTGTTGATAGTGTTTTTTTTGTTTAAGCACTTATAGTGCACTGAGAGGGTTTGGAGTTATTTAGTTTATTTTTGCGTTATATTTGTTTATAAATTACATTAGGAAGAACCAAATAATGAACAAAGTAACATAGTGAAGTCAATAATTCTTGAAGGTGAATGAAAATAGTGTTGATTTAATTATCATTATAGTTTGTTATAAGTCGAAAGCCATGTTACAGGTTATTTTTTTATATCTATAAAAAAAGTGGTTGTGATTTCTAATATAATTTGGAAGCCCGAGCTTCATGAACATCAATTCTTATGTTTGTGTGTATAGGAGGTCAATTTGTATGATCAACTTTTGAACACGTTAAATATCGAGACCATCTTCCTAGCAATTGACAGATAACTGAAAGAGAAATACCAAACAAATGGTGTTTGGTCTATAGAGTTATTCATTACTTGACAACTGTTATTGCAAAAGCCCTGATGAGCCAAGCATGTTTGATGTAGGAGCATCGAGATTAGCCAGCAATGTGAAAACTTGTTCACATGTTGTGGCTAAACAGAGTGAAATTCGGGTCAAAACTAGTTTTTACTGAGAGGGTTGGATCTCTCAAACAATTTGTTATAATTCATTATTGTAATAAGTTAGAGACTATCTTATTTTAGATCTAGAGATAGAGTTGTTAGCATAGGTGTGAAGGGGAGCTAAGAATTAGAGGATTTGCTATTAGATCTCTTGAGAATAGAAGATTGTTGTTAGATATTGTTAGAAGAATTATTTGAGTAATAAAAGGAGAAAATGTAATAAGCGAGGTATTAGAGAGGGCTTGGAGTAGAGCGAGATCATAGAATGGGTGTGGATTGCATTTCTTTTGAAGACAAAGGTCATTATTTGTATATCAAGTCTCAGGCTGCGACCCTATGATATTATTGTGAATTAAATCAATAATTTGTGCAGTATTTTCTAATCGGCCTGTGGAGGCCTCAAGTGTTTATTTTTCCTTTTAAATTCATTCAATATTGATACTAGTCTGTGCTTCCATGTTTTCTTAATGGAGTCATTATGTTAAAGGGTCAATTGGTAAGCGCAGTTCATTTTTCTAGTTTCCAGGGACCAAAATACCCAAATACACTAAGTATCGGGCTAAACACAATTTTAACAGAGATCCAGACTTCAACTATTATTGGTGGAAGTTTTATTGATATCGGGTCTGTGGAACCCCATAGCATCGGGCCTATGTGTATTTCCCATATCGCATCATGAAAGACATTACAAAGGAAATCATGATAAAAGCCTTAGCAGATCCGAAAGGGCGGATTTGAAAGTTTATATAATTGAATGTTGAGTGTTATAGGGTCCGGCGGGCACTATCTCATCGTTTAAGTGGAGCAGTCCAACCCTTGTGACTCGCGATTGCCAATTGGTATCACATCGGCATATCGGAGTGGGTTTATACATATTGTTAAGAGCCATTACAAATCACTGATAGCGATAGTGATATCGCATCAGGACTATGGGATAACGCCGATAGTGGAGACTTGTGCCTTCCGACTACCAATACAATGATTGGATCCTGACTGTCCGATCGGTTAGATCCAGATATGTGGTGATAACTCATATATGTGCTTATAAAGGCATAAAATCATTCTTTAATCCTTTTTGAAAGGTTTGGGTCCCGAAAAGGATTAAAGCACCAATTAACATTTGAAGGGTTGTTTCGATTTCGAGAAAGGGGAAAACATTGTTTTAAAGGGATTTGGTCCCAATAGTGAGGAGGGGTGATTGTGGGTTTAAAGATCCAATTGGGTTTTATTTAAAACCATTGTTTTTGTTGCATCAATTTTTGGTATCATAGAAAAAGAAAGAGGTGGTTGCACAAAGATGCCACCGAGGAGAGGAATTGGTCGAGGAAGACTAGAACCAAATGTAATTCTGCTGGAAGAAGTGCAGAGTTTGCATGTAGGAATGGAGACAATGGAGACATCGCAAAGAAGAGTGCCTAATGATGGAGCTGAGAGTTCTTCCGAAGAATCTACTACAGATGTGGGAGAAGTAGAAGAAGACAATGAAACTGCAAAAGTCCTCACGATTCCAGAAAAAGTAGGAAACAAACCCAAGATGGAGATCCCTATGTATGAAGGGAGTTTGAATACGAAGGAACTTATAGATTGGATCAGATCGATAGATCATTACTTTGACTATGAAGAGGTTGAGGAGAGTAAGATGGTGAAGTTTGCAGTCACCAGATTGGAGGGTCATGCAACCATCTGGTGGGATGCGGTACAAGCATCAAGAACGAGGAAAGGGAAATCCAAGATCAAGCAATGGGATAAAATGGTAAGCAAACTGAAAGCCAAGTTTTTTCCTAAAGACTATCATTTGAATCTTTTTAAACAAGTGAAAATTTTGAAACAGAAAGGAATGTCTATTAAGGAGTATATAGAAGAATTCTATAGATTAAGTATCAGAGCAGGGCATGTAGAAGATGATGTGGAAAAGATAAGTAGATATATAAATGGGTTAAGGTATGAGATACAATATGAGATTAGCTTGTTAAGTCTGAAAATCTGTTGAGGATGCCTATCAAGCAAGTCTGAAGGCAAAGGAGAAAATATTGAGGAAACAGAGTCAAAGAATACAGGAAAGAGCTCAGTGAGAGGTAGAGGAGCTACCAGATCCAAAGGAACACAACATCAGTATCAAGCAGGAAGTTCAAGTGGCAGATCACGACAGAGGGGTGAATCTAGTAGAGGAAGATTGACGCCCAGAGGAAGGGGGCAGGGAAGAGATTTTAGGTGTTATACCTGTGGAGAATGGGGACACATGTCTTGGGAATGTCCTCATAAAAAATCAGCAAGCCACAGGGGTGAAAATGTGGCTGAGGCAAAGCCAGAACCACCTCAACTTGTGGAGAAAGAAGAACCCCTTAAAGAAGGTGAATCACTACTATTTAGAAGAACTTTGCTTACAGCAGAGAAGGAAATTGGAGAACCTGCATAAAGGAATAACCTGTTCAGAACCACATGTAAATCAAAGGGTAAGTGCTATGAGATAACCATAGACAGTGGGTGCACTGATAAGTCCACAGAGATGGTGGATAAGCTTAGGTTAGTGAAGATAGTACATCCTGCACCCTACAGAGTGTCTTGGTTGCAGAAGGGACATCAAGTCATTGTGACATAGTAGTGCAATGTTGAGATGCAAATAGGTACATACAAAGATGTAATCCTATGTGACATAATGCCCAGGGATGTATGTCATATACTATTGGGGAGACGATGGAAATTTGACTAGAAAGTGATTCATGATGGGAGAAGGAACACATATACCATAGAGAAGGATGGAAACAAGCACACGTTATTGCCATTAAGGAATGATGCTGATAAAGGATTGCCTGAAAAGAGTATCATGTTGATAAGTGGTAAAGGATTACTACAAGAGGTTGACAAAAGTGAGGAGTTGCACTTTGCTATTGTAGGGAGGCCCAAGGTAATCTTAACATCCACAAATTTAAATGATTCTCCTGATGAAATTAAAGCTGTGTTAGATAATTTTATGGATATCATTGTGGATGAATTACCGAACGTATTACCACCGGTTAGAAGTGTTAGCCACCATATCAACTTAATACCAGGGGAAAGTCTACCCAATAAAGCTGCATATAGACTAACTCCTCAAGAAAACGCTAAAGTTGCAAGGAAATTACAAGATATGATAGACAAGGGACTAATCAGAGAGAGTCTGAGCCCATGTGCTATGCTAATAATACTTAGCCTGAAGAAGGGAGGAGAATGGTGCATGTGCACAGATTCCTGAGCTATCAACAAGATAGCAATCAAGTACAGATTGCCTTTGCCTAGAATGGATGATTTAATGCACTGTTTAAGAATTATTTTTAGGGACAAATAAGGTGAGAGAATGTATATTAAATCAATTTCTTCATAGATTTGTTTACACAGTGAATTTAATTGCCAAACTTTAATTTCTTGAAAAGGATTTCGTTACGCAGAGATAGATGAGGCGGAATTGGTATATACTCATTATGAGGTTTTCTTTGAATTGATATTGAATTTATTCTAGCATTTACATTATTTTCGATGTTGTTTAGGCATCTCTTATTTTCTAGTCAAACAATATTTAAGATTTACCTTTTGTTTGCCCATAATTAGGATTTCTTTTCATAATTGCTAATAGTGTAGGATTTCCCTTTTATTTTTTTCGCATGTTTTCAATCGTCAAGATTGGTGTTTCCTAAAGTTTCCTTTGAAGTGTAAGATTTCATTTAATTTGTTGAGATTAATGCACAATTTAGAGTAGATATTTATCTACAGGTTGTTGGGGGCTCTCTATAGCATTTCCTGTGTTGTGGCTCAAAGTTCATGAACTCCCGAATTGATAATTGAATCTTGGTCCATTAATATGACCTATATTGCACCCAAGAATAGTTACAAAAACTACCCCATACCTAGCAAAGCTGGTCACGAGAGACCCAAAAATAAGCGCCTTTAGAAAGAAACAAGAAATCAAATTTAGCCAGAAGCAAAGATATAGTTTTTTCCATGACCCGTGACCAAAGACCATTTCCTTTTATAAGTTTCCAAGCCCAATTCATTACCAATGCTTTGGAAAAACATGTAAGGTTTTTTAATCCCTATCCTCCTAAGGCCTTTCAAATAGAAATGGAAGACCTTGTAGTTCAAGAAAAAGCTCTTCTATCTTTTATTCCAACCCATAGATATTCTAGAGACATTCCTAGTCGGGCATCATCGTGTTCACTCAAACTATGCTTGAGAATGCTATATATGCCTTGTTTTTTGTTGAAAGGAGATGATATTTCTTACTATTTTCACAAAGAACAAAAGGGACCAAGTTCATATTAGATACTAAAATATAAATCAATTCCTTTTAAGACGCTCATAAATACAATTAAAACTTAGTATATTAAACAATCTTTAATAGGTCAAGAACCCACAAAGAAAAAAGCGTACTCAATGAGTATGAAATAAAATCAACATAAAATGGTGAATGACATCCACATAAAATACGGATATGTAAAACATATAGGTTCATTATAATACAATATTAAGATTCTTCATGTTGGTAAGAAGAATACCTAAAGAAAATATAACATAAAACAACATATTCTCAAGAGAAAAATATTATCGCGTGAATGACACAAAACCTATCAATTCAGTTTGGACTCTCATCACCTAGTGATGGAAATAAGGAGATAAAAAGACATAAATCAAGAAAAATCTATGCTTCCTTTCCAGGAAAGGATATTTTGATGATAAATTGTACCAAAATGACCTCTAATTTCAAAGTTAGCATTCATGTTGGAATAATCAGACAAGGTCTTTAACTTCAACATAGCTCTCATTTTTTTGTAAGGCTAAAGGAAGAAGTATTGCATTAACATTTCATTGTAGTATGGTCCTTTCCTTTTTTTGATATTTTTATGTCTTTCAACAGTTGTCAAAGAAGCATTAATTAGTGTTATATTCTATTTCCTTATGGCATTTTCTTTGCAACTTTGGTGAAAATAAGAAAATATTTTTGTATTCTCTCCTCAAAATAAAGGAACATAGTAGCCTCAGATGGAATATTGCTATCAATATGATCTATTTAGGTTCCATAAACTTACATCATTACATAGTTATCTCCATAAAGCTCTATCATCATTTTATAATTGATTCATAATAAATGAAGATTTAATAAAAAATATGGGCTATGAGTGGCATTCCTTTGCACTACATTTTGCTTTATGATGCTTGGATTCAAGTGATATTAGAACTATGTCTCTTTATATTTTTTAAATCATACTTGGATCCATATGAAGTGTTGTGTCACTTTATTTTTATTTTAGATTGGGGATTTCGTAGAGGCATGAGTCATGCATGGGAAAGTGGAAAATATTTAGAGAAAGATGTGATAGATGATATTGAGGCCCAAGTTGTTTCTTTCGATGTAAGTTTTATCTTCCCCTCCAGTTATTTTAACATAGTCTTTTCAAAGTCAATATGTTCTTGAATTTAAAATTATGAATGGATGTGTTAATCTTGTGTGCACCAGAAACATGAAAAAAGTTAGTGTGGTTTTTATTGAGGTTTTGAGTAGTTGTAGTCAATTTTATCACTGAGGATGAGGTCCAAACTTCACAGATATTAATCTTATATTTCAAGAAACATACTTGGATTTTTTTCATTTTATATGTAGTGTGAATTTTATTATTTTGGACACAAAGAATTCCCTTCATGATCAAAATTAACTTAGAGATGCTTCGCCCTTATTTGTTAGATTTTCATTCTTTTCCTTGCATTGAATTATTAGGTCCTACTTTTATTCTTAAAATGTTGTAATTAGATCTCAACATGGCTCTGAGAGCCTCGAAGCATATATTTTTTAACAATGTGTATCTAGGCATTAAAACCTACTCTGCTCTTATAAAAGGCCTCTTGCGGAAAATTCGTTAGGAAGAAGCTTGTGCTTAGCTTGAGACAACCGTGAGGATTAATTTCTATGTTTTTCACAAACTTCTCGTAGAAAAATGACTCACTTTAATTGAATATTGATACCCAAAAAAAGAAAATGGGAAAAAAATAAACTTTAGAACATTACCTTTATTCTATTTCGTTTAGATGGAAACAAAAAATATTTTAAAAATTTTAGAAACACTCATAGACAAACTATGTTATGCCTGGGAGGGGAAATCCTTGAGTTAGAAGTGTATTATGTTATTAAACAACGACGGGCTGGGATGTATTTGTTTCAAATATTTTCAAAATGTACATGACAAACAGAATATGGAAAAAAAGGAATATTGGATTCCTGAGACATTTGTGAGGATCAATTTCGATGGCTTTGCATAGACTTCTCATAGGATAATGGTTGACTTTAAATGAATCTCAGTTCCAAAAAAAACCAAATAGGAGACAATTTAAACTTTAGAACATGAACTTTATTCTATTTTGTTTAGATCGAAACAAAAATTATTTGAATTTTTTTAAAACATAATCATAATTAAACTATGTGACACAAGGCAATGGTAGTCCTTGACTTAGGAGTGTACTATGATGTTAAAAAATGATGGGTTGGGATTTATATGTTTCAAATTACTCAAGATAAACTTCTTACTGAGGAGGTATCTCCTGTAACAATAAGAAAATTGTTTTGTATTCTCTGCTCAATAAATATATTCTTCCACTTTATAGGCGCTCTGAAACCACACTAAGGAAATCTCACTGAGGGCACTATAAGAAATGAAGAAAAAATAATAGGAGTTAACTTCACTCTAAGTTGGACAGCACAAATCCTGATCCTTGCAAAGGATAAGAAAGAGGTTTAGTTCCTTGTAAATGAAACATTTTTTGATGGGTTTCTTACTTGCAATATATTTTTATGACCGGCAACATTGTTGAGGTATATTGGGCACATATCACTATGTGATACTAAATTGCTTTGTACATTGCTCGATAAAAACTCCTTGTATAACAACCCAAACTTTTGTGTACCATCCAACTAATTTTATGTGATGAATGCAGGGTCATACAAGAAACTTGGTATGTCATTGCATAACATATAACATCTTCTTTCTTCTCTGCTACTCTTACCTATGATACTGCATTACGACATTTCCTTTGCAACTTTGGACATCACAACTTCTGAGCCTTGCAGAGGACGAAAATGAGGTTTAGTTCCTTGTAAATGAAACATTTTTTGATGGTTTTCTTACTTGGAATATATTTTTATGACCCGCAACATTGTTGAGGTATATTGGGCACATATCATTATGTGATACTAAATTGCTTTGTACATTGTTCAATTAAAACTCCTTGTATAACAACCCAAACTTTTGTGTACCATCCAACTACTTTGCTCTGATGAATGCAAGGTCGTACAAAAAACTTGGTATGTCATTGCATAACATATAACATCTTCTTTCTTCTCTGCTACTCTTACCTATGATACCACATTAGGCTTTTCCTTTGCAACATTAGGCGTAATTGGTTGTAATTATAATTAGGAAAAAATTGACATAAAAAAGACTTCATACCAGTTTTTTTAAACGAAAAATACATTCATGATCTAGTAATTGGGACAAAAAGAAATTTGCGGAGCAGACATAGTACAAAAAAATACACAAAAAATTATATTCACAATTGCAAACTTGCATTCGATTGCAATACAGTTATAAGCTTGAACTTAGATCCAACTAAGTTTAACCTTAGAGATAGGTTTATCAACTACCTCCTACAAATCTCAAACCAATTTCGAACTAAGAATGTAAGCATTATCTCTAAGTCCACCCCTTAATGCTTACATGGAAAACATTGGAAACAAACATTACAACAACAAGAATAATCTATGTCTGACTAGTCTTAATCAACACTCATATCCACTCTGGAACCTCTTATACATTTCTCTTTATTCACCACCACAACTTCAAGCTATCACTTGACCTCCATTTAAAACATAACTACCTTTTTCCATCATTGACAAACTTGTAAAATCAGCAATATTAACATTGATGCAGCAGAAACAATGGTTTTAAATAAAACCCAATTGGATCTTTAAACCCACAATCACCCCTCCTCACTATTAGGACCAAATCCCTTTAAAACAATGCTTTCCCCTTTCTTGGAACCGAAACAACCCTTCAAATGTTAATCGATGCTTTAATCATTTTCGGGACCAAAACCTTTGAAAAAGACTTAAAGAATGCTTTTCAGCCTTTATAAGGACATATATGAGTTATCACCACATATCTGGCTCTAATTGATCGGACGGTTCGGATCTAATCGTTGTATTGGTAGTCGGTAAGCACAAGTCTCCACTATCGGTGCTATCCCACAGTTCCGATGCGATATCGCTATCGCTATTGGTGATTTGTAATGGCTCTTAACAATATGTATAAATCCACTCCAATATGATGATGCGGTACCAATCGGTGATCGTGAGTCAGAAGGGTTGGACCGCTCCACTTAAGTGATGTCATAGTGCCCGCCAGACCCGATAACACTCAACATTCAATTATATAAACTTTCAAATCCACCCTTTTGGATCCGCTAAGGGTTTTAGCGTGATTTCCTTTGTAATGCCTTTCGCGATACGATATGGGAAATACACACAGGCCCGATGCGATGGGGTTCCACGAACCCGATATCAATAAAACTTCCTTCTATAACAGTTGAAGTCTGGATCTCTATTAAAAATGTGTTTAGCCCGATACTTAGTGTATTTGGGTATTTCGGTCTGCAGAAACCAGAATAATGAACTGCACTCACCAATTGACACTTTAACACAATGACTACATTAAAAAACATGGAAGCACAGACCAGTGTCAATATTGAATGAATTTAAAAGGAAAACTAAACAATCGAGGCCTCCACGGGCTAATTAGAAAATATTGCACAGAATACTGATTTAATTCACAATAATAACACAGGGTTGCAGCCAGAGACTAGATATGCAAATAATGACCTCTGTCTTCTAAAGAAATGCAACCGACATCTGTTCTAGGCTCTCGCTCTACTCCAAGCCCTCTCTAATCTCTCGCTTATTACATTTTCTCCTTTTATCACTTAAATAATTCTTTTAACAATATCTAACAACAATCTTTTATTATCAAGATATCTAACATCAAATCCTCTATTTCTTAGCTCCCCTTCACACCTATGCTAACAACTCTATCTCTAGATCTAAAATAAGATAGTCTTTAACTTATTACAATAATGAATTATAACAAATTGTATGAGAGATCCAACCCTCTCAGTAAAAACCGGTTTTGACCCAACAGTCAATGAATTTCAACATGTTTAGCCACAACATGTGAACAAGTTTTCACATTGCTGGCTAACCTCGATGCTCTTGCATCAGACTCCTAGGGAAGAAAAGACTTGTTCTTCAAGCTGTCAGGACTTACTCCATATTTATGTAGCTCAGCTACTGTCAACTAACTAGAATCTTCCACTTGACTTGACACTAAAAATATGTCTGCCCTCTAGTTTTCTTGGATATTCTTTGATCCAAGATAGCTTCAACTTCTTTCTCGACTTCTTTTGGTACCTGTTCCTCCCAGTTCACGATTTGAACTTCATCACCTATCTCTTCTTTCTGCAACTCTATTTCTGCCTCTCTAAATGGATATAAGACTGCAACATTAAAAGTGGGGGATATGCCAACCCCTGATGGTAACTCAATCTCATATGCATTGTCTGTGTTATCACCCCAAGAAACTCACCTAGGTTGTATATTAGTGATGCTCGGGAACATTACAAACTCAACAAAATGTTGGATAAAATGATGGATGAATAAAAGAACTGTTGACATTCAAGCCAGATAACCACTCCTACTATGATTGACCCCAGACATGGGTGAACACCCCCAGACTACAAGACTTTTAACCACTAGTTACTCACAATTTAAACAAAATGCGATCATGAAGAGACTTGACTACACCAGCAGATACACAGGATCCTGTGATGGCCAACTGCAACGAGCTAAAAGGTCTGTAAATATATTATCTAATACAAAGACAGGATGACAACTCTCTATGATTAAAACAACAGAAACCTGTAAGCAATTTCAATGAAACAACTAAGTTCTAACCCAGAGGTGGGATGACAGCCCCTTTGCTGCTAAAAATCAACAGTACATGAACAACTGCAAAACAGGCATAGCCTGGAACAGGAAGAAGAAGTGGAAAATGAGTAATTGACAATGAAAGAAGCTTGTATTAGTTGGAAATGAAGACCAGAAGTTGTAGGTTACATGGTAGTTACAGTCTCCAGAAGTTGAAGCTTACCACACCCTAACTCTCATCTAACACTCATCAAACTGATTACATTGTTTTTTTGGGTATATATAGAATCTGTTTACAAAAATATCTCTAATAAGCTTTGCGTGGAGGTGTCTTAATGGATCACCAACCATATTTACAAAATGTATGGGTTCTCTGATACACTCTAACAGTTTTAAATGAACACAATGGCTCTTTCTATACTTCAGTGTCCTTCCTAAACAGTTGACATATTATCTTCATAATTTTCAATAACTGCTATTGTCATTGAACTGCTCGAGGAACATTCTCTTTGTCCTTGGCCATGTTGTGTTGAATGCAGGTGGGTGAAGTATTAATATGCAGATGGCTGGAGGACGACCACCTTCTTACCTTGGAAGCGCATGGCAGGCCAAATCATGGAAATTGCGTTGAAAACTAGTGGAGAGCTAATAACACAAGATAGCCATCAGATGGAATGAATGAATGCCCGAGACCTGATCTGAGGGGTTATCAGGTAGGAATTTAACGAAGGATCAGGATTAACCAAAACCATCAGATCACTGTCGGGCAGAACACTTGGAACACTCTGGTCGAGTTGTTGAAGACTGAAATATTTAGAAAACCTATGCTTGAAGCCCTTGAGCTAGAAATCAAACAAAACTCCACTGACTCTATCAATTTGCAAGATGACAAGCCTGCCATTCTGCTCAGTCCCATGATTGAACCTGCTAATAATAATTATCCATCCTTTTATGTCTCATTGACCATTCATGACAAAATCTTCCACAATTTCCTACTAGACATAGGGGCCAGCCACCATCTAATGCCTAAAGCTATCATGGAAGAGTTGGGTCTTGATATCGCTAGACCCTATCATGATTTATTTTCTTTTTATTCAAGGAAGTTGAAATTTCTTGGATTGATTAAAGATCTGGCCATTACCTTAAGTCACCTTCCCATGAAGAGTATAGTGATGGATATTGTGGTAGTAGATGTCCCTCCTAAGTTTGGCATGCTGTTGTCCAAAGGGTGGATTGAGAGACTAGGTGGGACACTACAAAATGATCTATATTATGCTACTGTCCTAGTATTTGGAGGAGAAAGCAGGAGGTTATATAGATAAGCATAGCTGGCATATATCATTAGTGATGAGAAGAATCCTACAAATCATCCCATATATGCTGTGGACACTGATTTTGGAGCATGTATAGTCCAAATAGAAGAATCTCAGAAGCCTGAAATGTAGATCAAGAAACCAACATTTCAGGCCGAGGAAGAGCAAGGAAGTCAGGTTTTGGAAATGTCCTTCGATGGAGCATGTTCCAGGGAGACTGCAGGAGTAGGGGTGGTGCTAGTATCTCCACAACAAGAAAGCATTCAGTTTTCTTTTAAGCTGGTTTTTCAAGTGACAAACAACATAGCAGAATATGAAGCACTGTTGTTGGGCCTTAATGCAGCCAAAGACAGAGGAATCAAGAATTTAAAAGTATTTGGAGATGTTGATCTGATCATTCAGAAAATAAATAAAACATTTTAGGCAAAGCACCCAAGGCTGAAAGCGTACAGAGATGAGGCATGGAGAATCATAGATTCTTTTGTTTTTTTCTGTATTTCATATGTCCTTAGAGCCCGAAATCAGCTTGTTGATTCCCTTGTTGTTTTCGCTAGTTTATTTATTCCCCAATGCCTCCCAAACTAGTGTATGAAGTGCAAATGAAGTACAGACCTCCCTTGCTTGACAATGTCCACCATTGGAAAGTTTTTAATGATGATGATGAGATAAATAGGTTTCTTCAAGTCATTGATGAGTTTTCTGAAATGAAAATTGACCAAGAGAATGATGCCTTGGAAGAAAAACCCTAGTCCCAGCTTAGAAGTAAAATTGGTAAAGACAGCATAGTCCAGCTTCCTAGTAACCTTATTCCTAAGGGTTTAATTCCTCTTGAAAGATTGCTTGACCAGAATGATGTGCCTTACAAGGCTGCCCAAAAAGAAGACCAATCTGCAGTCTGTAAGAATGATATAGGAAGTCCAGGTCAACCTAGGTATGTAAATCTGTCCACTCATTTGTCTACTGATCAAAGTGTTGAATACTGCAATTTAATGAGGAAATTTGCTGATGTGTTTGCCTGGGAGTATAGTGATTTGAAAACATATGACAAGAATATAATTCAACATAAAATCCCTCTAGAAAAAGACATTGTTCCTTTCAAATAGAAGCTGAGACCAATAAATCCTATCCTTCTTCCATTGAGTGAAAAAGAAATTAAAAAGTTGTTGGCTGCCAAGATAATTGTTCCTCTCAGTTATTCAAAATGGGTAGCTAACTTGGTGGTGGTAAGGAATAACAGTGGAGAAATCAGACTCTGTGTTGATTTTTGAAATTTAAACAAATGCTCAAAGAAAGACAACTATCCTCTACCAAAAATGGAGCATTTGTTGCAGAAGGTCTCAGGAGCTAAAGTCTTGTCATTTTTGGTTGGATTTTCAGGCTTCAATCAGATTGCTGTGCACCTAGATGATCAAGAAAAGACTGCATTTACCACTCCTTGGGGCACTTTCACGTATGCCAAAATGCCATTTGGGTTGATGAATGTTGGAGCTACCTTTCAGAGAGCTATGGATATAGATTTTGTGGGAGAGAAGGACAAGTTTGTGCTGATCTACCTTGATGATATAACAGTTTACTCCAGCAACCATCGAAATCATATTCAACATTTGAAAAGGGTGTTTTTGAAGTGTGGGAGGTTTGGAATTTCAGTTAATCCAAAAAAATCTCAATTTGCTTTGAATGAAGGCAAGCTGGTCTCAGGAGCTAAAGTCTTGTCATTTTTGGATGGATTTTCAGGCTTCAATCAGATTGTTGTGTACCTAGGTGATCAAGAAAAGACTGCATTTACCACTCCTTGGGGCACTTTCATGAATGCCAAAATTCCATTTGGGTTGATGAATGCTGGACCTACCTTTCAGAGAGCTATGGATATAGCTTTTGTGGGAGAGAAGGATAAATTTGTGTTGATCTACCTTGAGGATATAACAGTTTACTCTAGCAGTCGTCAAAATCATATTCAGCATTTGAAAAGGGTGTTTTTGAAGTGTGGGAGGTTTGGATTTCAGTTAATCCAAAAAAATCTCAATTTGTTTTGAATGAAGGCAAGCTGTTAGGACATATTGTGTCTGTTGCAGGTGTCCAGATTGACCCAGAAGGAGTCAAAGCAATTCAAGTTTTGACTGTCCCCAGATCAAAGAAGGATATTCAGTCCTTTCTGGGCAAAATAAATTTTGCGAGGAGGTTTATTCCAAATTTTGCTGAACTGATAAAGCATATGACCTCCATGTTAAAGAAAGGAGCAGAGGTAAAATGGACTGATATGACAAGAAAATCATTTGAGTCAATTAAGAAAGCTATTATGGAAGCTCCCACATTAATAAGCCCAGAATACAACAAGGAGTTTCATATTTTCTCATTTGCCTCTGAAGACATTATTGCAGCTATTTTATTGCAGCAAGATGAAAAAGGCTCAGAGCATCCAGTGGCATTTTTTAGCAAGAATTTGAGGGATGTTGAATTGAGGTATGATATTATAGAAAAACAGGCATATGCTCTTATTAAATCCTTAAAGGCTTTCAGAGTTTATATCTTGCATTAAAAAATAATTGCATATGTGTCGTCTGCTACCATAAAAGATGTCTTAACACAACTTTATGTTGATGGAAGAAGGGAAAAATGGATTGCAAAAATGATAGAATTCAATATTGAGATGAAGCTCACCAAGCTAGTTAGAGATCACGTTCTTGCCAAGCTATTAGCTGAAGAAAATTGCAAGTCTTTAGACATTGATCTCCTATGAATGATTGCAAAAAATGGTCAAGTAGAAGAAGAGGAAACAATTGAAACAAAGAAAAAACAGTCAGTGGCCAAGAATCTAGCTTCATGTAACTAGTATGCTGAAATAATTAACTTCTTGCTGAAGCTAGAGATCCCTTTAGCATTTACTCAAAGTTAGGCCAAGACTTTAAAGGTTAGAGTAGAAAAATATTGCATTATTGAAAATTTTCTCTACTGGAGGGATCCATCTGGTGTTCTTTTAAGGTGACTGGACAAAAAACAATCAAAGGAAGTTATGCAATAGTTTCATAACAGCATGTGTGGAGGGCACCATTATTGGAAAACTATAGCCCAAAAAATTCTCAAAACTGGGTACTATTGGCCCACTTTATTTTCTGATGTATTTGTTTTTGTTAAATCTTGTGATGGGTGCCAAAGATTTGAACGAAAACAACTATTGAAATCCATGCCCTTAAAACCAATTCAAGAAAAAGGACCTTTTCAATAGTGGGGCTTGGGTTTCATTGGAGAAATCAATCCACATTCCAGTGGCTAGCATAGGTGGATATTAGTAACCACTGATTATTTTACAAAATGGATTGAAGTAGTCCCTACCATGAATGTTGATCATAATGTGGTTATAAAGTTTTTAACAGAGAATAGTTTCAGCAGAGTTGGTTGTCCACATAAACTAGTAACAGATAATGCAGCAGCCTTCAGGGCCAAGGAGTTGGTGGAACTCTGTGATTCAATGGGCATTAAACTGGTCCATTCCACCTCATATTATCCACAGTGAAATGGCCTAGCAGAGTCCTCTAATAAAATTTTGATCAGGATAAATAAAAAGCTGTTAGAGGACAATAAAAAGAATTGGGATTCAAAACTCAAGTATGCATTGTGGGCCGACAGAGTGACCATCAAGAGGTCTACAGGGAATTATCCTTTCAAGCTAGTGTATGGTATTGATGTTGTATTTCCAATCCAACTAATTCTCCCTGTGACAAAATTCCTTCAAGAAGAGCAGGGTAAGGAAGAAGACATGGCAAAGAGAATCACTGATTTAACAGAGTTGCATTAGATTAGAGAACAGCTAGTTGTAAAAGCTGCAGCACATTAGAGGAAGGTTAAAGAAGCCTTTGGCAAGAAGGAAAAAGCAAATAATTTTCAGGTTGGTGATTTGGTGTTGAAATGGGATGCTCTGAAAGAAAAGAAAGGCAATCATGGGAAATTTGATGCTTTTTGGGCAGGGCCTTTTATTATTTCACAGATTCAAGGGAACAACACCTTCATACTGAAAATTTTGGGAGGAGAGACAGCTTTTGATGGCTCAATCAATGGGCATTTTCTGAAAATTTATGTAGTTTAAGGGCTTCATCTTTAAATGTTGTAAATAGTTTGTTTTTATCAATTTTATACAGGCACAATAGACTCCATGCCCAATGGAATACTAGGAATTTTGATTAGTTTGCTCTCAACGGAAAGGAAGTGGTCTGCACGTTCTTGAGACCTCACGGGGAGGATCTCATCCCCAGAAGGAGCCAGTGTTAACTCTGCTACAGTTTGTAGTATTGGATGGATGAACTCAGATTAGGCAATGCCCGTTTCGGCCGCAAAAGGGTTTGCAACAGTTTGTTTTATCCCTCTCTTTCATTTTCATTGTGTCTTTATAACTCCCCATAACTTCATTCCATTACTTCCCTTCCCTTAAATTCTGCTCAGTCCCCTTCAAACCCCTTTACACCCTGTCCTCGCACGTTCTTTGTTATAATTTTGCAAACCCCGATAACCTTATAAATCACATATTGACTTTTTTTGGTTTTAGTGTGTGAATATAATAAAAATCATAGCCCTGGTGGGCCCATAACCATTCCATCGCCTGTCATATCAACCAAAATGTGTTGTAGCACGCCGCCATCCGATCCTCCCACCCTATCATTCAATGGTTATCGTACCCCTCGCTTTACCAACACACTCGATAGATAGCCCCTGGGATAGTGGTTTTCCCCGTCGTTCTACTAGCCACATGTTTTCATTTCATTGCATTGCACTGTCCTATACGATTACCGCCTGTAGCCCAAAGGCAGTGCGGGAAAACCACCGGCCTATCATACCGTCATCCTCCTCATGTGTTAATTGTCTCACATCTCCTACCCCCAATTACCATCAGATCTGCTCGACAGTGATCTGATGGTTTTCGTTAATCCTGATCCTTCGTTCAAATTCCTGCTTGATAACCCCTCAGATCAGATCTCAAGCATTCATTCATTCCATCTGATGGTTATCTTGTGTTATTAGCTCTCCACTGGTTTTCAACGCAATTTCCATGATTTGGCCTGCCATGCGCTTCCAAGGTAAGAAGGTGGTCATCCTCCAGCCATCTGCATATTAATTCTTCACCCACCCACATTCAACACAACATGGCCAAGGACAAAGAGAATGCTCCTCGAGTAGTTCGATGACAATAGCAGTTATTGAAAATTATGAAGATAATATTTCAACTATTCAGGAAGGACACTGAAGTACAAAAAGAGCCATTGTGTTCATTTAAAACAGTTAGAGTGTATCAAAGAACCCATACATTTTTTAAATATGGTTGGTGATCCATTAAGACACCTCCACGCAAATCTTAGTAGAGATATTTTTGTAAACAGATTCTATATATACCCAAAAAAACAATGTAATCGATTTGATGAGTGTTAGATGAGAGTTAGGGTGTGGTAAGATTCAACTTCTGGAGACTGTAGCTACCATGTAACCTACATCTTCTGGTCTTCATTTCCAACTAATAAAAGCTTCTTTAATTGTCAATTACTCATTTTCCACTTCTTCTTCTTGTTCCAGGCTGTGCCTGTTTTGCAGTTATTCATGTACTGTTGATTTTTAGCAGCAAAGGGCCTGTCATCCCACCTCTGGGTTAGAACTTAGCTGTTTCATTGAAATTGCTTGCAGGTTTCTGTTGTTTTAATCATAGAGAGTTGTCATCCTGTCTTCGTATTAGATAATATATTTACAGACCTTTTAGCTAGTTGCAGCTGGCCATCACAGGATCCTGTGTATTTGCTGGTGTAGTCAATTCTCTTCATGATCGCATTTTGTTTAAATTGTGAGTAACTAGTGGTTAAAAGCCTTGTAGTCTGGGGGTGTTCACCCATGTCTGGGGTCAATCATAGTAGGAGTGGTTATCTGGCTTGAATGTCAACACTTCTTTCATTCATCCATCATTTTATCCAACATTTTGTTGAGTTTGTAACATTCCCGAGCATCACTGATATACAACCTAGGTGAGTTTCTTGGGGTGATAACATAGACAATGCATATGAGATTGAGTTACCATAAGGGGTTGGAATATCCCCCTCTTTTAATGTTGCAAACTTATATCCATTTAGAGAGGCAGAAATAGAGTTGCAGAAAAAAGAGACAGGTGATGAAGTTCAAACTGTGAACTGGGAGGAACAGATACCAAAAGAAGTCGAGAAAGAAGTTGAAGCTATCTTGGATCAAAGAATATCTAAGAAAACTAGAGGGCAGACATATTTTTAGTGTCTAGTCAAGTGGAAGATTCCAGTTAGTTGACAGTAGCTGAGCTACATAAATATGGAGTAAGTCCTTACAGCTTGAAGAACAAGTCTTTTCTTCCCTAGGAGTCTGATGTAGGAGCATCGAGATTAGCCACCAATGTGAAAACTTGTTCACATGTTGTGGCTAAACATGTTGAAATTCATTGACTGTTGGGTCAAAACCAGTTTTTACTGAGAGGGTTGGATCTCTCAAATAATTTGTTATAATTCATTATTGTAATAAGTTAAATACTATCTTATTTTAGATCTAGAGATAGAGTTGTTAGCATAAGTGTGAAGGGGAGCAAAGAAATAGAGGATTTGATGTTAGATCTCTTGATAATAAAATATTGTTGTTAGATATTGTTAAAAGAATTATTTAAGTGATAAAAGGAGAAAATGTAATAAGCAAGAGATTAGAGAGGGCTTGGAGTAGAGTGAGAGCCTAGAACAGATGTCGATTGCATTTCTTTAAAAGACAGAGGTCATTATTTGTATATCTAGTCTCTGGCCGCAACCCTGTGTTATTATTATGAATTAAATCAGTATTCTGTGCAATATTTTCTAATCATCTCGTGGAGGCCTCGATTGTTTAGTTTTCCTTTTAAATTCATTCAATATTGACACTGGTCTGTGCTTCCGTGTTTTTTAATGTGGTCATTGTGTTAAAGTGTCAATTGGTGAGTGCAGTTCATTATTCTGGTTTCTGCAGACCAAAATACCCAAATACACTAAGTATCGGGCTAAACACATTTTAATAGAGATCTGGACTTCAACTGTTATAGAAGGAAGTTTTATTGATATCGGGTCCGTGGAACTCCATCGCATCGGGCCTGTGTGTATTTCCCATATCGCATCGCGAAAGGCATTACAAAGGAAATCACGCTAAAACCCTTAGCGGATCCAAAAGGGCAGATTTGAAAGTTTATGTAATTGAATGTTGAGTGTTATCAGGTCCGACGGGCACTATGACATCACTTAAGTGGAGCAGTCCAACCCTTCTGACTCACGATCATCGATTGGTATCACATCGACATATTGGAGTGGATTTATACATATTGTTAAGAGCCATTACAAATCACCAATAGCGATAGCCATATCGCATCGAAACTATGGGATAGCACCGATAGTGGAGACTTGTGCCTGCCGACTGCCAATACAACGATTAGATCCTAACCGTCTGATCAATTAGAGGTAGATATGTGGTGATAACTCATATATGTGCTTATAAAGGCTGAAAAGCATTCTTTAAGTCTTTTTCAAAGGTTTGGGTCCTGAAAAGGATTAAAGCATCGATTAACATTTGAAGGGTTGTTTCGGTTCCAAGAAAGGGGAAAGCATTGTTTTAAAGGGATTTGGTCCTAATAGTGAGGAGGGGTGATTGTGGGTTTAAAGATCCAATTGGGTTTTATTTAAAACCATTGTTTCTGCTGCATCAATGTTAATATTGCTGATTTTACAAGTTTGTCAATGATGGAAAAAGGTAGTTATCTTTTAAATGGAGGTCAAGTGATAGCTTGAAGTTGTGGTGGTGAATAAAGAGAAATGTATAAGAGGTTCCAGAGTGGATATGAGTGTTGATTAAGACTAGTCAAACATAGATTATTCTTGTTTTTGTAATGTTTGTTTCCAATGTTTTCCATGTAAGCATTAAGGGGTGGACTTAGAGATAATGCTTACATGCTTAGTTCGAAATTGGTTTGAGATTTGTAGGAGGTAGTTGATAAACCTATCTCTAAGGTTAAACTTAGTTGGATCTAA
>APFE030882039.1:43053-59659 GCA_000404065.3 Pinus taeda | reverse complement strand
ATTAAAGCATCGATTAACATTTGAAGGGTTGTTTCGGTTCCAAGAAAGGGGAAAGCATTGTTTTAAAGGGATTTGGTCCTAATAGTGAGGAGGGGTGATTGTGGGTTTAAAGATCCAATTGGGTTTTATTTAAAACCATTGTTTCTGCTGCATCAATGTTAATATTGCTGATTTTACAAGTTTGTCAATGATGGAAAAAGGTAGTTATCTTTTAAATGGAGGTCAAGTGATAGCTTGAAGTTGTGGTGGTGAATAAAGAGAAATGTATAAGAGGTTCCAGAGTGGATATGAGTGTTGATTAAGACTAGTCAAACATAGATTATTCTTGTTTTTGTAATGTTTGTTTCCAATGTTTTCCATGTAAGCATTAAGGGGTGGACTTAGAGATAATGCTTACATGCTTAGTTCGAAATTGGTTTGAGATTTGTAGGAGGTAGTTGATAAACCTATCTCTAAGGTTAAACTTAGTTGGATCTAAGTTCAAGCTTATAACTGTATTGCAATTGAATGCAAGTTTGCAATTGTGAATATAATTTTTTGTGTATTTTTTTGTACTATGTCTGCTCCGCAAATTTCTTTTTGTCCCAATTACTAGATCATGAATGTATTTTTCATTTAAAAAAACTAGTATGAAGTCTTTTTTATGTCAAATTTTTCCTAATTATAATTACAACCAATTACACCTAAAGCTGCAAAGGAAAAGCCTAATGCGGTATCATAAGTAAGAGTAGCATAGAAGAAAGAAGATGTTATATGTTATGCAATGACATACCAATTTTGTTGTATGACCCTGCATTCATCAGAGCAAAGTAGTTGGATGGTACACAAAAGTTTGGGTTGTTATACAAGGAGTTTTGATTGAACAATGTAAAAAGAAATTTAGTATCACATAATGATATGTGCCCAATATACCTCAACAATGTTGCCGATCATAAAAATATATTGCAAGCAAGAAAACCATCAAAAAATGTTTCATTTACAAGGAACTAAACCTCATTTTCGTCCTCTGCAAGGCTCAGAAGTTGTGATGTCCAAAGTTGCAAAGGAAATGTCGTAATGAAGTATCATAGGTAAGAGTAGCAGAGACGAAAGAAGATGTTATATGCTATGCAATGACATACCAAGTTTCTTGTATGACCCTGCATTCATCACATAAAATTAGTTGGATGGTACACAAAAGTTTGGGTTGTTATACAAGGAGTTTTTATCGAGTAATGTACAAAGCAATTTAGTATCACATAGTGATATGTGCCCAATATACCTCAACAATGTTGTCTGTCATAAAAATATATTGCAAGTAAGAAACCCATCAAAAAATGTTTCATTTACAAGGAACTAAACCTCTTTCTTATCGTTTGAAAGGCTCAGGATTTCTGCTGTCCAACTTAGAGTGAATTTAACTCCTATTATCTTTTCTTCATTTCTTATAGTCCCCTTAGTGAGATTTTCTTATTGTGGTTTCAGAGAACCTATAAAGTGGAAGAATATATTTATTGAGCAGAGAATACAAAGCAATTTTCTTATTGTTACAGGAGATACCTCCTTAGTAAGAAGTTTATCTTGAGTTTCATTCCTTATGTTTATAAGGATTGTATATTTGAAACATATAAATCCCAACCCATCATTTTTTAACATCATAGTACACTCATAAGTCAAGGACTACCATTGCCTTGTGTCACATAGTTTATTTATGATTATGTTTAAAAAAAATTCAATAATTTTTGTTTCGATCTAAACAAAATAGAATAAAGTTCATGTTCTGAAGTTTAAATTGTTACCTATTTGCTTGTTTTGGGAACTGAGATTCATTTAAAGTCAACCATTATCCTATGAGAAGTCTATGCAAAGCCATCGAAATTGATCCTCACAAATGTCTCAGGAATCCAATATTCCATTTTTTCCATATTCTGTTTTTCATGTACATTTTGAAAATATTTGAAACAAATACATCCCAACCCGTCATTGTTTAATAACATAAGACACTTCTAACTCAAGGATTTCCCCTCCCATGCATAACATAGTTTGTCTCTGAGTGTTTCTAAAATTTTTAAAATATTTTTTGTTTCCATCTAAACAAAATAGAATAAAGGTAATCTTCTAAAGTTTATATTTTTCCCATTTGCTTCTTTTGGGTATCAATATTCAATTAAAGTGAGTCATTTTTCTACGAGAAGTTTGTGCAAAACATAGAAATTAATCCTCACGGTTGTCTCAAGCTAAGCACAAGCTTCTTCCTAACGAATTTTCCGCAAGAGCCCTTTTATAAGAGCATAGTAGGTTTTAATGCCTAGATACACATTGTTAAAAAATATATGCTTCGAGGCTCTCAGAGCCATGTTGAGATCTAATTACAACATTTTAAGAATAAAAGTAGGACCTAATAATTCAATGCAAGGAAAAGAATGAAAATCTAACAAATAAGGGCAAAGCATCTCTAAGTTAATTTTGATCATGAAGGGAATTCTTTGTGTCCAAAATAATAAAATTCACACTACATATAAAATGAAAAAAATCCAAGTATGTTGCTTGAAATATAAGATTAATATCTGTGAAGTTTTGACCTCATCCTCAGTGATAAAATTGACTACAACTACTCAAAACCTCAATAAAAACCACACTAACTTTTTTCATGTTTCTGGTGCACACAAGATTAACACATCCATTCATAATTTTAAATTCAAGAACATATTGACTTTGAAAAGACTATGTTAAAGTAACTGGAGGGGAAGATAAAACTTACATCCAAAGAAACAACTTGGGCCTCAATATCATCTATCACATCTTTCTCTAAATCTTTTCCACTTTCCCATGCATGACTCATGCCTCTACGAAATCCCCAATCTAAAATCAAAATAAAGTGACACAACACTTCATATGGAGCCAAGTAAGCTTTTAAAAATATAAAGAGACATAGTTCTAATATCACTTGAATCCAAGCATCATAAAGCAAAATGTAGTGCAAACGAATGCCACTCATAGCCCATATTTTTTATTAAATCTTCATTTATTATGAATCAATTATAAAATGATGATAGAGCTTTATGGATATAACTATGTAATGATGTAAATTTATGGAACCTAAATAGATCATATTGATAGCAATATTCCATCTGAGGCTGCTTTGTTCCTTTATTTTGAGGAGAGAATACAAAAATATTTTCTTATTTTCACCAAAAGTTGCAAAGAAAATGCCTTAAGGAAATAGAATATAACACTAATTAATGCTTCTTTGACAACTGTTGAAAGACATAAAAATATCAAAAAAAGGAAAGGACCATACTACAATGAAATGTTAATGCAATACTTCTTCCTTTAGCCTTACAAAAAAATGAGGCCTATGTTGAAGTTAAAGACCTTGTCTGATTATTCCAACATGAATGCTAACTTCGAAATTAGAGGTCATTTTGGTACAATTTATCATCAAAATATCCTTTCGTGGAAAGGAAGCATAGATTTTTCTTGATTTATGTCTTTCTATCTCCTTATTTCCATCACTAAGTGATGAGAGTTCAAACTAAATTGATAGGTTTTATGTCATTCATGCGATAATATTTTTCTCTTGAGAATATGTTTTTTTATGTTATATTTTCTTTAGGTACTCTTCTTACCAACATGAAGAATCTTAATATTGTATTATAATGAACCTATATTTTTTACATATCCGTATTTTATGTGGATGTCATTCACCATTTTATGTTGATTTTATTTCATACTCATTGAGTACACTTTTTTCTTTGTGGGTTCTTGACCTATTAAAGATTGTTTAATATACTAAGCTTTAATTGTATTTATGAGCGTCTTAAAAGGAACTGATTTATATTTTAGTAGCTAATATGAAGTTGGTCTCTTTTGTTCTTTGTGAAAATAGTAAGAAATATCCTCTCCTTTCAACAAAAAACTAGGCATATATAGCATTCTCAAGCATATTTTGAGTGAACACGATGATGCCCGACTAGGAATGTCTCTAGAATATCTATGGGTTGGAATAAAAGATAGAAGAGCTTTTTCTTGAACTACATGGTCTTCCATGTCTATTTGAAAGGCCTTAGGAGGAGAGGGATTAAAAAACCTTACATGTTTTTCCAAAGCATTGGTAATGAATTGGGCTTGGAAACTTATAAAAGGAAATGGTCTTTGGTCACGGGTCATGGAAAAAACTATATCTTTGCTTCTGGCTAAATTTGATTTCTTGTTTCTTTCTAAAGGCGCTGATTTTTGGGTCTCTCCTGACCAACTTTGCTAGGTATGGGGTAGTTTTTGTAACTATTCTTGGGTGCAATATAGGTCATATTAATGGACCAAGATTCAATTATCAATTCGGGAGTTCATGAACTTTGAGCCACAACACAGGGAATGCTATAGAGAGCCCCCAACAACCTGTAGATAAATCTCTGCTCTAAATTGTGCATTAATCTCAACAAATTAAATGAAATCTTGCACTTCAAAGGAAACTTTAGGAAACACCAATCTTGACGATTGAAAACATGTGAAAAAAATAAAAGGGAAATCCTACACTATTAGCAATTATGAAAAGAAATCCTAATTATGGGCAAACAAAAGGTAAATCTTAACTATTGTTTGACTAGAAAATAAGAGATGCCTAAAAAACATTGAAAAGACTGTAAATGCTAGAATAAATTCAATATCAATTCAAAGAAAACGTCATAATGAGTATGTACTAATTCCACCTCATCTATCTCTACGTAACGAAATCCTTTTCAAGAAATTAAAGTTTGGCAATTAAATTCACTGTGTAAACAAATCTATGAAGAAATTGATTTAATATACATTCTCTCACATTATTTGTCCCTAAAAATAATTCTTGCGAAACTGACCAAAAGTTTAAACGCAACTACAATGGGGAAGAAACATTGTTGATTACAAACATCATGTAGTTTCCTTTCATCAATGTTGACTCTGCAGTATACATGAATCACAATTTTGAATGTATATGCGGTCTTTGCTTCTGAGTAATATGCAGCCTATATAAGCATAGTCATTTAAGATTTAATAAATACTTTGATACCTCATAAACCATACTTACTCAAAACCAGGGAAAACGATCTCATATTCTAGAGCATGAACCTGTTGGATCTAGACCAATTTAAAGAATTCAAATTGTGCATTAAAAAATCATAGAGGCAGGGTATCAATGCGTAAGCTGACCTTGTGAATACAGGACAATTGGAGGGACATATCATGACATGAAATTTGATCTAGTATTCAATATCAAAAAAGAATTTCTAAATTGCAAGAACAATTCTTCCAATCTCATATTCATGCCGAAAATCAAATGATATCAATTTTAGAGAAGAAATAGACTAAAAAGAATTAAATATTATAATATGATCTTCCACACATTTCCCACACAACAAATTAAAATTTAAATGTAATCCAACCTAATACTAAAAGATTCAGAGCAGCGTTGAGCTAATCTGGCAGCCAATCCAGCCAACTCGCACCCTCTATCAACAACATTGCGTGGGCAAGGATAAGACTCCAGCAAGCAGGGGGGGCGATCCACAGATGAACTATGCTTGTGTAATGATACATTTGGGATCGTCTCCTTCCCTCCTTCCTAATAGAATCAAACTCTATTTTCTAAAATACAATTCAAAATTTTAATATTATGTCTTTCCATCTCCCCTCTATAATACAAGATCTTCATATTTATAACAACAACTTCTTCTAATTATCTAGATCGGAGGTTAAGCATGCATACAACTTTAGAATTGCTAACAGATTCTTGGAAAAAATAAGGAGTCTGCGTATTTGACTAGATTCCCATCAATATGAGGTTCCATACAAATACAAAATCTAGTATTGAGTCATCGAGCCCTCGTCATCGTATCCATGAGCATATCACACTACTATTAATCCTCATGGCTTCTAGAAATAATTTGATTGCCATGATGCCACTTTGTATTGGGTGTATATACATGTTTTCCTCATCCTTTTGGGTGTCAGAACCCTTACTATCTCTAGGATGCAAAAAGTTATAAAATTCACTGTGATTCAAAGCTCCATTTCCATCCTTATCAGCACAATTAAATTGTTTCTTCCACCAGCTAGACTGATGAAACCATCAAAGGGCTTCACATCAACAAGTGGAAAAAGAGATAAGAGTCAATAAGTGATATTAAATCTCTCGTGGTCATTCAAATAATCTTCATCACCATAGTTGAGAGAATGGAGCTCGTTCCAGGTATCATGGGCCTCTGTTTGGTCTTCGTTATTGCGTCATCATTTCCCACTCACACGATATGAAGAATTCTGTAATATTTCTAGGTGGTGTTGCTTGATGTGCTCACTTTCCAAATCTCTGTCCTCTTGGTGCTGCTCCATATCAGAAAAAACGGGATCAAATGCTATCTGGAATGGTTCACATTGATGATATCAATACTGACTGTGTACCCATATTTGAAAGGAATGCCTTGTGCATTTTTCTTTCTTCGTTTCCAAAGCATGTGCTTCTCGTAATAGGCTCAAAGGATGTCATATATGCATTTTGTTCTCGTAAAGCAATAAGAACAAAAACGCGTAATTATTGGATCCATGAAACCCAACTGAGAATTGATGTAACACTGGAACATGAAATGTACACAGGATCAGGGCACCCAGATTCTAATGATTAACATAATCTATGCATTCCTTGACCCCAGTGCAGGAATGTGATTGTAGTCCAGGAACTCTTTAGAGTCCATGAAGGCATTATAAAATGGTGCAAGAATCCCAATACAGGAATCTGTTGCATGGTACAGGAAGGTGAATGCAGGACCAAGGCATGTTAGCATATGTATAAAAACATGATCAACTCAATTTTAAACCTGCAAACACACAAACTATTATTGATCATGTTTAGATTCCATTAAGACAAGGGAAATAGTAAATACTTTCAACAATAACCATTCGAACTAAACAAAATCACGAGGAATTTCGAGTAAAAGGTGATATAAAGCAAGACAAAACAGGGGCCTAACAACTGTTGTGGGATCATTATTTGATAATATACTGTACAGAATGCAGCTTACCTGAAAAGGATGCCAAATTTGACAACTTTTGTTGTTGTTTACCCATGATTTTAACTGATTTGTATATGCATGTTTCCTATCCCATGCTGTCTATAAGGGTTAAGGTTAGACACTTGAGCAAACATTCAAAAATACAAGCCTTGGGCTTTCATTGATGGAGAAGCCTAGTAGAGCCCTTCCATTGGTGGAGCATGGGGAATCATTCATTTATTAGATACATACTTCTAATATTTTTCATGTGACATTGAATTGGGAAGAAACAATTTTTCTTAATTATTTTCCCTGAAACTTCTTCTACAATTAGATGAATTTCTACATATCAATGACATCAACATTTACGGATATTCTATGCCTATGAAAAATTGCATACCTGCAAAGCAAAGCTAAAAAAAACACTCTTCTCCCTCTCCATCAGACTATCACTTGCAAATTGAGGAGTTTCTATTTAATTTTCATGAGTTTACAGGGAAAAAAACCAAGAAGCTAACAACTTTCGAAAAGAGGAAGAGTATTCTTTAAGGATTTATTATATAGCATTGTAGGTGACTATTCAATAAAAAACATGCAATTTACTATTAAAATTGGTAAATTTTTGGCGAATGCGAATTTTTAACCAAATTGACTAATGTTTTTTAAGAAAATGTCCAAAAAATAGTCCATTTGTGAAATTTTGCCCTTAATAGTTTCCCTAGAGGATTAGCATTGGGCCAGGCAGTGGGAAATCCAAGAAAATAATGAAGGCATGCTTGTTTTTCTCCATCTATTTCCTAAGAATAAGTGAACATCTCTTTCTAATATCAACAATTATTTTGACGTATATAGAATTATGCTCTCAATTGCTAGGACAAGTTAGGGTTTTTGGAAAAAAATGCTTTACTATTTTATATGGACCCTCTCTATTGCATACAGGTACTAGTCTGAGTTTTTATTTACATGTGGCTCTGTATTAATGGAAAGAATAGGTTATAGATTGAAAATATTGTCATTTACATTCACAGGGGATGTCATGACTTCGAGTGACAGATGGAGGCCAAAAGGACGAAAATTATGATGTTTTTTATTAAGAGGAACAATGATACTTTTGATATTTGGTAGTCTTTTTGTATTCTACTCTACAAGTGGCAAGATCGGTGGGAAGAAATATATGAACATTTCTAAAGAGTTCCTTATGAATATATGGTTATAAACTCTATCGGCTACCTGCGATGTGAATTTTATAAGCATCGACATAAATTTATTTTATTTTTCCTACAAATAAAATACATCATTTTTTCATGTGAAGAAAAATAAAAGAATGGATTGAATTCTCTTAAATTCATTATGTTTACTCAATATTTTAAGAAATTGTCAAATCATAAAATAATAATAACAGTAAAACTAATAAGATGAAATGTCGTAGAAAATGGTATTTTTTTAAACATTGGGAATTCGTAAGTTATTTTTGTAATCTCGGCAAGGCTCAAGAACATTAAGAGTATATATATATATATACCAAGCATTTATGACTCAACATTAATTTAGACACCATGGGATGGAGAAGCCTTTTCCTTTGAGTCTTAGAAAATGATTTTGAATTATCACTTGAAAAGTGTGATTGGGTGAAGTATTTTAATTGTTAAATGATATGTCTTTTTGAATGGAATAAAAGAGATAACTTTTGACAAGATAATTCAATTTTAATTGTTTTAAATGTGTTTTCTAATGTATAAATTTATTCATCAAAAGGGTTGGATCAAATGGTGGAAATTGAGGGCCGTTTCACGATTGGGCATTGTTCAATTCCCATGAGGGCTTCATTGGAGCCATGGGGAAACTTGAGATAGTGGTTAAAAAAATCTCATTCCAACTTCATTGGTCCCATGGGGAAACTTGAGATAGTGATTTAAAAAAATTTCATTCCAATTTGAATAAGAAAAAATGTATAAATAGATTCAAAACCTTGAAAATTCCTAAAATAATTGAATTATACAAATTAACGCTTAAATTATACACATTATATAGTTGAAACTTGTAAGAATTCAAGAAACCCCTACTAAAATTTGGACAAAATTAACTTAAAAAAATAAAAATAAAACAAAAATATGTATAAATATCAATTTACCAATATAAATATAATTAGATTTTATATCAAAACAAATTAAACAACCTCTACCAAGTAGATAAAGATCGCGATAAAAATGTGCCCCATTCCACTTGCAATGAAGGCCATTTATTTTCAAACATTGTATTGATCTATGTGAAATATCTTAACTTGAAATTGACATCAGGCTATAGGTTGTTGGCAATGCATCTTGAAACAACTTGATTACAAACAATGATCTTAGAATTTTGAAAATGATTTTCTCCTTCATATTGCAAAACGTTACCCGACTGTGCAATTGGTGCTGAGGACTATTTGGCTTGTTTCATGTATCTAAAACATTTATTAATGTACACCTCTTATTGATTTCGTTGATCCAAATTGGATCATTATATTGTTCCTCATCCATATCAATTCATTTGGAGTGGAAAAAGTGGAAGAATCGGCTCACGGGACCATTTTTATTGGTGGGACACAATTTGGCAAAACGAGGTTTGAAACCTTCAGGGGGCATTTTGAGGCATCAAACGACATATTTCGGGGTAAAAATTTATCTCCGAAGCACTACACATTTTCATGTTGTTCCACACACAAAAAAGTTTCCAACAATTCAAGAATGTGTCAATCAGAGTACGTATGCAAAAGTTATGCCACTCAGAGGTTGACCTTCCTGTTTTCACACCTATAGTTCTAGAGGATGCCATGTCAGCCCCCATTATTCATGGAAAAGGGGATAGCCACGTGTTTTTGATGTAGAGGACTCTATAAGAGTCTATTTGTAACTCTAGTTCAGATGTAGTAAAACTTAACCAATAGGAGGTTATCGTGTTATGTTATAATCGAGCCACTAGGAGGAAGAGGCATTCCATTCTTTCAAGAGAATTTTGTTCCATAGATGAGAAAAGATAGCCATGAAAGATAGGAGGTAGAGAACCAAGAGAGGATCTGTGCACTGTAGCAACCCACGGGCCACATACATTACTTCTTTGTATCTACAACCATATTTCGAGATAGAGAAAGAGAGCGAAGAAACCTCACCTTCCAGTTATGTTTTCTCCTGAAATGGCTTCTCGGAGAGCATATCTTGTCTCTTATCTGTGTGTTAGATTGTTGTATTCATTCTCTACTTTTCTGCATAATTTATATACACATGCATGAACTAACTACAATAAAATCTATAGATCTAGAAATTAAATAAAACTATAATAGTGTAGAATCTCAGACTTTTAATATAATCTTATTAGATCTATTATGATGAATTATCTAGTGGAATATCCACAATAGTTTACAGATCATTTGGTATCAGAGAAGGCTTCTTTGGGTATTTTATGGATATTGCAGGGATCTAGATCGCCGAGGCCAAAAATCGTAAAACTCTAATGATGGGTGAAAAATCTGTAAATGAACCTCGTGATCCTGCAGAAGTAAGATTTTAGCAGCTCGAAGAACAAGTCACAGATATAAACAACAATGTAAACCTCCTCATGACGACCCTAAGAAACAAGCTGGGGATATTTGGAGAAGAAAGGGGTTCGAATGCAGATCACAAATCAGAACGCGGATTGGGAGATCGAGAAGATGCAGAGAACCAGCCGTAGGAAGAACCCAGAAAGGATGAAGCTAGATCAAGTGCTGTGAACGAATCCTTTTTAAAGTCGAAGCAAAAGTCGATATCAAATCATACCATGATGAGATAGATGCTCTGAAGATAAACCACTGGTTGCAACAACAAGAAGTTTATTTCAGTGTCCATCAGATCGCAAAAGGGTAGAATATCTCATTCATGCATATGAAATTGGAGGGCCATGCACTGACTTGGTGGGAGAGCCACACAGAAACCTTGAGGTTGGAGGGAGAACCTCCAGTGACTAAGTGGGAGGACTTCAAAACCCTCATTAAGTCATATTTTTATCCCATTGGGTAAGTGGAAGACCAATGGATCCGTGGCATTACTTGAGGAAAAAGTGGGGCCAAAGCATGCAGGAGTACACTATAGAATTTAAAAAGATGGATATAATGTTGGGTATCTCTCCAAAGAACCCAAATGTACTACTTAAGTATTTGGGGGGTCTTCACCGCCATCTGCATGAACAAGTGATGTTGTTCAAGCCCAAAATGGTGGATGAGGCTTGTGTACAAGCATAATACCTAGAGAAAATAGGCCTGAAAAGAGCACAATCAAGTGGATGGAAGCAGAAGGAGCAACTAGAAACTTCTAAGGAGTGGAAGAAGAAGAAAAAAGGGAAAATATAAAAATACGGTAGCCACAACACAACAATGCAAAGATCCCAACAACCACCCTAACATTGATGTTCATACAGAGGAGAAGTGCTGGAAGTTGCATCCAGAGCTAAACCCAAAGAACATGAAGAAAGATAATAAGAAGAATAATCTCATGGCCACTGATTCGAGCAACCAAGTTGAAAGAAACTCAGATGTGGTTGAGAATATCGTCTACATGTCAGTGCAGAAGGAGGTGAATCTGAGTAGCCTTGAGAAATATGAAGAGAAAGAAATGACCAAACTCTTCCATGTAAAGATGTAGCTCAAGGAGACGAAGATTGATGCTCTCTTTGGCTCAGGATCGCAAGAAAATCTCATTACAGCAGATATGGTCAAGAAGTTGGGGTTGGAAGTTCGTGATCATTCAAAGCCATATCCACTGGGATGGGTACATAAGGATGAATAGCTAAAGTTAAAAAAAATAGTGTAAAAATAGATTTGCTATCAGTGCTTATTTTATTGATGAAGTAGATCTAGATGTGGTTCCACTTGATGTATGTGGAGTCATGCTTCGTAGTCCATACATGTATGATGCAATATTCAAGAGGAAATCTAATGAATATCGGCTCATCAATGATGGAAAATCATTCATCATCAATGCACACAAAGGAAAGTCAAAAATTTCACTAGTAAGTACCAACCAAGCTAAGAAATTGATCAGTTCCAGCAACAAGTATGTTTTATCCTTTTTAAGAGAAAATCAGTCTATAGAGGAGTCAATAAGAGGCAAGACATCTCTAGGAGGTTGTACTAAGAAACAAAATTGGAGGAGTTGTTACAAGCATACAAGGACGTGTTCCAAGAGCCTAAAGGGCTACCCCCTAAGAGAGAAGTGAAGCACAATATCTAGCTATTTCCAGACTCCCCATTGCCAAATATTGGGTTGTACAAGCAGTCTGTTATAGAAGCAAGTGAGGTGAAGAAAAAGTTGCTAGAACAGGGTGTCACTCGACCGAGTACATCACCATGTGGGTCACCCATCATCATTGTGCCGAAGAAGGATGGGACATGGTGGATGTGTATAGATTACAAGCCATTGAATAAAATCACTCTCAATAACAGACACCCCATGCCCAGGATAGATGATCTGCTAGATCAGTTGCAGCAACTAAAGTATTTCACCAAGATGGACTTGAAGTTTGGATATCACCAGGTTCGAGTTAAAGAAGAAGATGCATGGAAGATTGCCTTCAAAACCAGGAAAGGTTTGTATGAGTGGTTAGTTATGTCATTTGGCCTATGCAATGCATCAGCTACATTTATGAGATTAATGAATGATGTATGCTCCCTTTTATAGATTCATTTGTTATTGTCTATTTGGATCATATACTAGCATATGTGCTACCTGAGAGGAGCATATTTCACATTTGATGCAGGTGATGGAAACATTGAAGAAGCACCAACTTCTAGCAAATCTCAAGAAGTGTGAATTTGCACTGTAGTCCTTGGTGTATTTGGGATATGTGGTTTGTGCAAGAGAATTGAAGATAGATCCTTTCAAGATGGAGGCCATCATGAAATGGTCGGTGCCTACTAATACTACTCAAGCTAAGAGTTTCATTGGAGTAGCACAGTACCTGAGGAAATTCATAGCCTTGTTTTCAGTGGTAGCAACAACACTCCATGTCATAAAAGCAAGTGGCAAGAGTTTCTAGTGGGGAAAAGGTTAGCATAAGGCTTTTGATGAGTTAAAGAAGAAGATCAATGAAGCACTAGTTCTACAATTACCAAACTTGAAACAACCCTTTGAAGTGGAAAAAGATGCTCGTGGGTATGCTATGGGAGTTGTTTTGATGCAAGGAGGCTTGCCCGTTTGCTACCATTTTGAAGTATTTCATAGGGCAGTTCTTAACTACCCTACCTATGATAAGGAGCTCTATGCCATGGTGCAAGCTGTGAAGAAGTGGAAGCACTATCTGATGAGAAAGAAGACAATAATCCACACATATCACCAGCCGTTATAGTACCTATAGGCCCAGAATAAGCTACAACAGACCAGTTATTACAAGTGGATGGGGATTTTAAAACAATTTCATTTGGTGATCAAGTATAAGAAGGGAAACATAAACAAGTTGCCTGATATGCTTTCAAGGCCACCCACATCAAAGATTACAGTTTTGGGAACTCTTATGCACATGGATCCATTCACCCATGATGCATACAAAAAGGTATATTCATAAGATGAGGACTTCAAGGAGGTGTGTCAACAGTTACAGAGTTAGAGTCATGTGCATGATGGCAACAACACCATTGAATACCATCTCCAAGATGGGTTACTCTACAGGTTGGATAAGCAATGTATTCCTAAAGGTGAGCACTTGCAGTTGATTAGAGAGGCTCACACCTCCAAGGTTGCAGGGAACTTTTGTGTAAGGAAGACCATGTCTAACTTGCAGAGGTATGTGTATTGACCCAGGATGCAAGAGCAAGTAGTTAGGTTCATAAGAGGATGCATGCTTTGTTGTACCAACAAGCCTAGCAACAGGAAACAGGGTATGTATCATCCCTTACATGTAACTACTCATCCTTGGGAAAGCATTTACATGAACTTCGTGGGAGGTTTTCCAACAACCATGAAGGGACATGACTACCTATTTGTGGTAGTTGACAGATCCATCAAGATGTGTGCTCTCATGCTCTGTAAAAATACCATCAACGGACAAGAAGCAACAAACTTGTTTTGTGGACAAGTTTGGGTACACTTTGGGATACCAAGGAGCATCACTTCACACAGGGATACAATATTTCTTAGTGCATTCTGGGCTACATTATGGGAGAATATGGAAATGGAGTTGAAGAGATCTACAACATTCTATCCACAAATAGATGGGCAGACAAAATTAGTCAACAGGACTTTGGTGCAACTCTTGAGGGGTTACAACCAAAAGCATTCAAAGACCTGGGATGAGAATCTGGTATATATACAACATTATTATAACGGAGCAGTCCAAACCTCTACAGGAAATTCCCCATCTGAAACTTGTTTTGGATATTTCCCACCTTCACCTTCCAATGGGAAGCAAGTAGGAGTGAAGGAAGACCTTACAGGAGATGCTTTGAGTGATGAAAAATTTATAGAGAAGATTTGACAGATCCATATACATGTACAAGAAACACTGCAGAAGTCGCAAGAGAAGTATAAGGCCAAACATGATCAGCAGAAAATAGAGAAATCATTCAAGGTGGGAGACAAAATATGGTTTCAATTGAACAAGGAGAGGTTATAGGGGCTTCGTAAGAAAATCAAGGCTCTAACATATGGTCCCTTTGAGATATTAGAAAAGGTGGGTGATAATGCATATCGACTTAGTTTACCACCATATATGCACATTTACATAGTTGTAAATGTAGAGAATTGGAAACTCTATGATCTTTCCATGCTAGGTCAAGAAGAGGAACAAGTCCTACCTTCTGTGGAGGATTTGGCACCAGACGCTCATGCAAAGTTGACAAAAGATATATTTTTGCAAAAGAGGTCCAGAACTAGAAGATAACGCTAGTAATACCTTTGGTAGACTGGATTGAAGGGACAACTCCTAGGCAAAGCTAAATGGTACACTAGAGAGAAAGTGGAGGAAACATTTCCTCACCTCATTCAGTAAAAGATTTTGGGGACCAAAATCTTCCAAAAATGGTGAGGTGTGATCCGAATTAGATCATTATATTGTTTTTCATCCATATCGATGCATTTGGGGTGGAAAAAGTGGAGGAATTAGCTCACAGGACCATTTTTACTGGTAAGACTCAATTTGGAAAAACGGGGTATAAAACATTTCAAGAGCGTTTGAGTCATAAAAAGACATTTTGTGGGGGTAAATTTTTTGTCTTTTAAGCAGAACATGTTTTCATGCTGTTATACACAGAAATCTTTCCAACGGCGCAAGAATCACGTTAATTAGTGTCTGTATGAAAACGTTATGCCACTCAGAAGTTGAACTTCCTTTTTTCATACCTATAACTTGGGAGGATGCCACATCAGCCCCCATTATTCATATAAAAGGGATAGCCACGTGTTTTTTTATGTAGAAGACTCTAGGAGCATCTATTTTGTAACTCTAGTTAATATTTGATGTAGTCAAACTTAACCACTAGTAGGTTATTGAGCTATGTTATAACTAGGCCACTAGGAGGAAGAGACATTCCATTATTTAGAGAGAATTTTGTTCCATAGATGAGAAAAGATAGCCAGGACCGATAGGAGGTAGGGAACATACACAGAGGATTTGTGCACTATAGTAGCCCACGAGCCACATAGATTACTTCTTTGTATCTACAACCATATTTCCAGACAGAGAAAGAGAACGAAGCAACCTCACCTTCGGGTTTTCTCTCAAAAGGGTTTCTCAAATAGCATATCTTGTGTCTTATGTGTCTGTGGGCTTGTTTTATTTTCTCTCTAATTTTCTTCATAATTTATATTCACATGCATGAACTAATTACAGTAAAATTTACACATCTAGAAATTAAATAAAATTGTAATAGTGTAGAATATAAGATTTTTAATATAATATTATCAGATCTGTTGTGACGAACTGTCCAATGGAATGTCCATGGAATTTTATGAAAATACATAATGGGATGATAGTAAATTTCTAGTTGGAATTTAGTAAAAATAATTTCAAAAAATTTGAGCGTTGGAGTCTTTGAATCGATTTGTTTTTATTTTTTTTTATGGTGGAAACTATTTAGCACCATCAATAGCCTCTAGAGCACCCAAAATCTTGAACCTTTACAACAGTAATCTAGATTTCCAAAAAATTCCATCATATCTTATCAAAATTTGACCGAAATTTGCATTATTTTCAGAGTAAAAATGTGGCCTCATAGGACTAGTTTAGAAAAAGATATATTAAGCTTTGGATTGAAATTTCAAAATAAATCCACCAATCAAATTTGATAGTTTGCACACCTCCTTGACCGTCTTCTCAATTTCGGGAAAAAATCTTCACCCTTTTGTAAGATTATATTTAACTAACCATTTATCCATCAAATACCACCATCCCATATTACGACGAATGTCTATAAATATCAGTCGGGATGTGATCTTCACTCTTTTGAAAGTTTATATTTAGCTAACCATTTATCTGTCTAATACCACCATCCCTGATTACGACGAATGTATCTAAATATCAGTCAGGATGTGCACTTTCCCATAAACTAATCAGTTTTCGGATTGTCTCGCATGACAATTCGTTTACTATACTGTCAAAGA
>APFE030882034.1:0-14475 GCA_000404065.3 Pinus taeda | reverse complement strand
TTCCTCCTCTAATAAAATATTATTTTGCCACCATTCCACTAAAATAATAATTTCTCCTCTTTCTCAAAAAATACTATTTCCCCCTTGTAATTTTATCCTAAAATCTAGCAAAACCCTTAAGTGATTTTTGCATGCAAAAAAATTGGAAACATTAGAATCCTCTCTGCCAAAAATTGGTTGTCCTCAAGCAATATGTTGCTCCTGTAAAAGCTAGCCTAGCCAATGCCAAGGTCACAAATGTGCCATTGAACCTCTCCTCATTGCTGAACATCCTACTACACTGGTGATGGTCCCTGTGTCAACAACGAATTACTAAAACCCGATGTAAGATCTAAATAATCTCCCCTTGTAGAAGCTAGCTCACCCCAGAGGGTGTCTAAACCTCCAAATAATGTTATACCCGAATCTCATGCTAGTCTCACAAAGGTGCCACCATGCTGACACTGTGGCACTCTTACTATGAGAGACTTCCCATCATGCTTAGACTATATCCTGCCCTCTTGGAACCTAATGGAAGAATATCTTTAAAGGTCAATCTTATCCTACCCAGGCATCTCCATGATGTCAATTTATACCCACCCACTATTAATCTCGATCTTGATTAGCAACAAGATAAATGTGCTTCGCCATACAATGGAGGTCTCAACAATCTCCCATGTGTCACACCCAAGGTGAAATAGATCAACCTCTCCCATGATCCTATTCATCACATAATGGAGTGTCCTATCATTCAATTGGATCCTTGGATCCCATTTCCATACGAAATATCCATAAATCTCAAACCTCCTTATTGTTTGTTGTGACCTACTGCTAATTATTGGGACCCTCTGTGTCTCATCTCTGACCCTTGTGCGTATTTGATAGATGGCCTCTAGGCATCAAGAATTTTTCCCATATATGCCAAAGTGCTCTGCACCTATTAAACCACACAACGAAATTTGTTGCCCCAACTCTTGTTGATGCACCTAGTCACTACCTGGAGTTTGGATGCCCTCCTGTAGACGAAGTCTACCATCCCCTATACCTCAAGCTCACACAACAACTTAGGTTGTCCTACTGAAAGTATGCCATGTAGCTCCCTCATGGACACCTCCCTAAGTGTGAACTCAAGGTGGATCATACACTACCTCTGCAGCAAAACACACAGCCCCCAAGCTTATACTTGTCAGCTCATGCCCTAACCAAATTCCACTGCTGAGAATTCTCTCCCCAGAGACTATGAGTCCTAACGAATTGTCTCATGTGAACCACTTGTGTCCCACTGCTCATGATGAAGGCATAAAGGGATAACATCTAGATCCTCTGTGCATGCAAATAATGTGAAAGTGAGATAGGCACACAAGTCCCCATGGATATCATCAAGTGATGCTCATCTGAGTTCTCAGTAATCCTTGCTGAATTATACTCAATGGCAGGCATATCATCTCTATTAGGTGGTCTCCCTAGAGGTAATGCTCCAAAATCCTAATGGGCAGGGTCACACATCACTATATAAGGCCAATCATCCCTGCGCTTGCATTCATAAAAACATGCATCTTCATGCTTTGTGGCACATGAATGCACCCAGTTGCACTCCTCTATGCACTAGTAGATACCACTACCAGCTACCATGTCATCCTAAACCAGTTAGCATCCCTCTTGTGTTGAAGGAGTCGTCACTCCATGTGAAAACTCCAAGTGGTGTGAATCAGTACTCCTACTCCATAAGGCATGCCCACACATCGCGACACACCATATTACACCTCCAAGATCCCACTAGTGTCCACTGCCTACCATGCTAGGGAACCCACCATGACACACGTCATATCTCCTCATCTGCCCTGGTAGACCTAAGTGGCCTAACTCCACACATGATAGGGGGGGAATATTGTTGTTGTGTCAATCCTCGGTGGCTCATGTGCCCAAAACATCAATGGAAAAGCATCATCTCCATACAATCCCCTGTCCAGTGGCCTGCCAATGCGACCTCCTGTGAAAAATCTTGCTAGAGTGTGCTAATCATCCCGTGACTCCATGATCAACCAATATGCTCAAACAACTTGTGGGTTCTGCCTACTCTCATATCAACCCAACCTGTCACTAATGTTGATGGAGATTCGAAAGTGTGTGAATTCTTAGTCACTAGATCTATCACACCACTAATACCCACACTAGCCAAATCCATGATGTGGTGGGAAATCCTACCTAAATCCCAACAATTGTCATCCCACGTCTCAATTATATGGTAGGAAGCCCCACCTAGATCCCAATGCCAACTTGGGCCTCTAGTATCCCTAATGTTTGGAAGCTCATGTTGATCTTCACTCCCAACTATAATCGTCTCCATAAATCTAGCCCACTCTGTTAGATACCACCTCAAAGTCTCTTGTCATCTAACCCCAAGGGCATAGTCAAATGCATGTGTACCTTCACGCGCAACAACTCCAACCTGTGAATGTTGCGCTCTACACAACTCATGTCACCTCATCTCAAAATCTTGGTCAACGCATGAGGTTTTCTAGGTAACTTTGCCTTCCTCTCTCCTACACGTAGAGGTAACCTAGTGTTGCAAGCCTCATCTATATATACCCGAAGAGGGCTTATTTTTGAATGTACTGAAGGTCTGTTGCTTTCCTGTGCATCTGTCTACTCCCTATTGATGGTTGGCCCAAAGATGATTGCACATCCTCATCGGACATGGGCTCAATATGAATCACTAACTACCCCTCCATAGGTAGATCATTATGCATAAGATCATATTCAAGCTCGTGCCCCTTTATGTGCTGAAATCTCCTCTAGTGTCTCTCATCTAGTAGACTTGGGCCCACGCTAGATGATTTGGCAACCACCAGTACCTCATCGATGGATGGTCCCAAAGAAGAATGCTCACTCGTCTTAACCATCTCTATCTCTTGAGCCTTGAGAGGGGTCTCCAAGGGTGGAAGCTTTTATTCCTCATGGTGTATATTTGAGTGATGATTATCCTCATGATCATGTGAGTTAATGGGTGCCTCATGTGTTTCCTTACCAACCATGGCCCCTTCAACTAATTTTTCATATTCTGCCTTAATCCACCTCATCATCCTTGCATAATTCCACTGAATTCCCATTGTTTTTTACATGCCTCTTAGTTGAAAGAACTCCCAAAAGGATAAAGACGCCTGAATGTCATGGCCCAATGATTGGTATGCCTTCCAATTTTTTGCCAATAACTCCACATCAGTTGTTATCATCTCTTTCCATCTTGATGCATCACCCATAATTTTAGGCATAGTGGATTTTTTGTATAACTGAGAATGGTATTGATTCCAAATTATGGTATGAATCAACTGCTCCCCCACATCAATCATCATTTTTTGCATAGTAATCACCTCATTCCAGGTTACTTCCATGTTATTTGATTTTAACCTTTCTTCAGATCCCATGATTTTTTAGCTTTTTATTCTGGTCTTGGAAGTCTTCTTCTTGTCATCACTAGGCTTAAGGCCCACAACTGGCTAAGATTAAGCTCTCATACCACTATAATATCCTGTCTAGTGATTATTTATAATTTTGAGGAAATTCTTTGAGTTTATATTAAGTTGTCTAGTGATATCTTTTGTCAAGCGGTTTGGTTATACTATGTTGTAGGTGGTTTCTTACAAATTTAACTTGAGAAGATAAACACAAAGAACAACATGTGCCCAAATACAACATTCTAATAATTCAAATTGATTTATTTAATTCTTAGAAATTCACACATAGTTGATACATAACTTTTCAATAATGTAAACAAACTAGAATAACTCTCTTAATTGTATTTCATTACATATTCAATATGCAATACGTAGGTAGTAATGGAATAGATAAACCTGGGATCTTTCCACAAGGGAAGCCTCCAAGAAAATTAGTTAAAGTTGAGGATTAGACCAATCATGTAACCTAGAATTACCAATTCCATCAGATGTAACAATACCACTGTTGACTGAGCGAGAAACTTCACACAAATATGAAAGGGTGTTTAAGAATCAACCCACTCATTCCCAGCTTAGATATTTTCTCTGTTCAACTTGGAAATAGTCCACAGCCTACCTAGAATTATTAGTTTTGCATAATAAGAAACAAGTTGCCACGTTGTTGATGAATACTTCATCAAATTGACCCCTTTTTGTAGAATATTTCCAACAATCACACATAGGAGTATTATGGTTATAATACGAAGAGAACCTGACCTTTTCCAACAAAGGATTCAACCCAGAAAATAAGTTTTTTGACCATCGTAGGAATGGGGATATTCAAATCTCCTTTTTCCTTGAGAAACTCGTCTTGATAGTGATAACCTTTCTAGTGTGTGAACCAAGAAACCTGTGTTATGTCCTCCCTTTAAATTTTAGCTCCAAAACAATAAGAAACTTTGACTTGAGAGAAGTGAAACTTGTGCTTCTCTAATGCGCACTCCCTTGGTGCCAAAATAAGAAATTTGACCCTTTAAAACTTTGTCTTTTCATCCCACTTATGAAGATAAATGTAGGTGTGAGAGTCTGATGCTTGGACAAGGGTAGTGTCCTCATGTTCATCACCTATATCTTGTGCCTCGCCTCCTTGGAAGAAAAATTGAACTCAACTTATTAAGGAAGGAATATACCTACAAAATGAAAATTTATGATGCAACCGATCTCTTG
The DNA here is from genome assembly GCA_000404065.3 of Pinus taeda. NCBI lineage: Eukaryota > Viridiplantae > Streptophyta > Pinopsida > Pinales > Pinaceae > Pinus > Pinus taeda. Next base: position 9,835 of record APFE030882034.1, on the reverse strand, counting down.
CACAAATTATGATCAAGTATTCGAATAAAATCAATAGCCCAGCCAAATGAGCACCAATAGAATATTTAAGATAATCTTCCCTTTAGAGCTAAGTAGGGTGGCCCTCGAAGTCCACAAAAATCAACTATTGAGTTTCGCTTGAAACTCTTGAAACTCACTTGAGTTTATTCTCAATGTCAAGTGGAAAATGATAGAATGGGATGCTTTGCAACTGAGTCCATCTTCCATTTATAATTATCCCTTGAGCCTCCTTCTAGCTTCTAGGTTCTCCCTTTTCCCTATTATTTTATTGGTGGGGCCCAATTTCCACTAGGAGACTTTTTTCACCATTTTGAATTAAATAATAATTTGCCTCCTTTATTAATAAAATATTAATTTTCCATCAATATCCAATAAAATAATAGTTTTCCTCCATCCTCTAATAAAATATTATTTGCAACCATTCTCTATTAAAATAATAATTTTCCTTCCTTCTCTAATAAAATATTCTTTTGTCGTCATTCCATTAAAATAATAATTTCTCCCCTTTCTCACAAAATAGTATTTCCCCCCTTTTATTTTTATCCCAAAATTTAGCAAAACTCTTAAGTGATTTTTGCATACAAAAAAATTGGAAACATACAAAGCTAGACACATCAAATTTGGGTGGACCCCAGTCTATACTTTTTCTTTGATCATAACATTTGGATTTTGCTCGATTTCCTTGGATGACTTAAATTTTAAAGCTATTTGGTGTGCTTTACCCTAACTTCCCAATGATTTGGTGGCATCATTATTAATATCATGGTTTAACATTTATGTCATTGATATGCTTGAACACAAATTGAATAATAAAAAGGTTTGATATATCATTGAACAAGTTAAATTTGTGCTTAGAATTGTTTGCCAATTTTATGAATCTGCCATTTCCTTTTATTCACAAACAAGGAAAAATAAAAGATCGAGTACGGAAGTGCAAGGAATGGTGATTTATCCCCACTTCTCAACACACATGCACAATTAAATTCCTGTACAACTCTGCAATATGCACAATGAACTTCCTCCGCACTCTAGAAGACTCACGTGCATCAAATGGGTAAATCAACTCACACGTGGAACCACAAAACTTCAGTTTAGTGGACATTAGATAACGTAAAGTAGAAGTAGATTTAGAAGTACATAATTATTTTGTTGTTGACATAATTATCATTGTCCTAATGATGGGTCCTCTTTCAGATTTGAAACTTCGAAAAACTTCAAATACTATTGTGGATAATCTAAACTCTCATTCTTCAAAAAAAAACCACAAAAGCCTGAAATCTATCAAAATTATCATCCACAAAATAGATGCTGAAGCAATTAATTATTGTGTTGTAGATACAATTACCATCAACACTATTCAAAGTTCTTGCATAATTTGTAATTGTTGATTATGGTGAAACTTAACCTTGTTTAAAGGTTGCCATGGTTGTTTTGGGGCCTGCGACAGATGCCAACCTTGATAATCTGCATAACATTGATTCATTGTGCGAAGGTGTAGAGGAAGCTTTCTTCCTCCACACTATGCATAATGTATCAATGTTGAATAATTACCATATTGGTGTGGATGTGATAGAATCAACATGAAATAGGTGTATTGATTAGTCATAAACCCACATGTCATTCTTATTCGTTGTATTTTGTATAGTAACCTTTGTTGAAGAAAATGTAACTAGGTTCGGTCTTCATAATGACATGATCTTTGTAAATGATGTAATAAAGAAAATATATTACTTTTGTATGCCTTGCTACATGGGTTTCATGGGCAAGAAGTGTCACTAGGTGAAAGACTTCTTCTTGATGCCTTTATAATTTTATTATTATGAGTCATTTCATATATAAAATCTCTCTAAGAAGCTTATGTAAATTCATACAATACTTCAACAATGTGGAACAACCCTCCAAGACCAAGAACAATCCTTCAAGTGAAAGCACACTGAAGTCTGTAAGAAAAACAACGAAGAGATCACCATGTTGGCTCGAAAATGGAATTAAATGAATAAATGCAAGTCATGTCAGCTTGGGAAATAGACATGTTGATTCATGGATGCACTTCATCTCATTTGTAGAGCACCAACTACTATAAAAATGTGGCTATATTATCTGAAATAAATTGGAATTGAACTCACATTTTCTTAGAGTTGCAGATAGATACAAGGTGCAGGAAGGAGATCTCAGTTGGGTAGAAGATCTTAGAAGGCCTACTTAAATACGATTATGATCACAACAAGGAAGGATGATAATCCACTCCTCCTTGGTGGTGTACTTCCTAACATAAAGAATGATCATTGTCTCTCGGTGAGATATCTGAAACCCTACAGGAGCAAGAACAATCTCGACAAGTTAGAGCCTCGAGTCATAGTGCTATTCCTCGACAAGTATAACAGGTTCCATGCAATTATGATCTCAGTGTGTTGTCCCTATGTTACTTTGTATCAAGGTCAACAATCTTAGTCACATTATATTGCATTTGTAACATGTTCTTGACACAATTGTGATGACTTCGCAAATCCTATAGGAGCATGGAGAGTATTGTAACACAGTCTCGACATAACCACAATTGACTTCGGTGCAATGATATATTAGTTACAGTCTCGACTAAAGATCATGCGCTGCCCTAATTTCTTATCACAGTCTTAGATTAATGAGAAGGAATAGTATCAAAACCTTCACATACTTCTTAAATTATGCCACAGTCTCAGCATACTGATGGTGAAGAAGATCCACATGATACCTCTGTAGGAGTCTTGGTATGAAGAGAAGGAAACATAATGAAAATGAAAAATGGTTACAGTTTAAACGTAATGAGAAGTAGTTATAAGCATTAATTTCTTGGCATAATAAGAAACGGTGACAAGTCTCAGAATACACTCTTGATATGATCACAGTCAATATGATAATGATCTCAGCAAGTGTGCAGTGATGATCTTAGTAAAGGAGCAACAACGATGATCTCAGTGGAGTTGCAGCCACAGTAAGTATAGAAACAATAATGAGGATGACTTGAGTAGTGAACAGAGGAATGGATTGATGATCTTGGTCTTGGAGAGGCAATCTGTCAAGGGTCATGGTCTTGGTATTCGTTAATGGAATCTCTTAGAAGAATTTTGCGTGGGTTTTGCTCTCCAAGAGGGAGAGGTTTTAGCTATGGCACAAAGCCAAATATTTGTGTTCTTGTCTCTTTTGTTTTGACAACAGTTTGATGAAGTAAACACACACACACTAATAATGAATGGAACATCAAGCTAAGATTAATTGTCTAAGCACTTCACAAATTGTTATCATGTAACGAAGAATCAACTTAATTATGCATGCCCTCCATTTTTCAACATGGTATCAGAGGGATGGATTCAGTAGTCAAAGTAAGGGCATAAAAGAGACATTCAAGAATCAAGCTTATATAAGACATTAAAGAAACTGAAAGATCTACATGGCAGAATCAAAACCTAGTAATGATCAAACCCTAGATCAGACATCAATCTACAACAACAAGGGTTTCGAATGTCTAGCAACTTGAACTCAATATATATCAATAGTTTATTGGATACATCAACTTGAAGATAGAGAAGGAAATCTTCCTATGAAGGATCTCGGTCAGAGGAAGCATCAATGCCTCAACAACAACCTACATGATCAAGGTGAATATTACATCTTCACATCTCAAGTAAGTATATTTCCATTCTACAATCAAGTTTGGTTTTATGACTTCATGATTGCAAGAAGACCTATATGTATTGAATGGGTCATCAAGGGTCTTGCATGGAATGAGAAGGAATTCCATTATCCTTAAAGAATTCAGTACATCAAAGTCTCCTTTGAAGTCATAAGAACTCGTAGGGTTCTATAAAGCAAGAAAGGAGACATAAGAAGAATGCATGGAATTCTAGAGGACATACTATTTGAAATACAGTAAAGAATAATGAAGAAATATCTTCATGAGATCTCAGTTACGAGATCTGGGAAAATTGATGAGAAAATAAACATCGTTTATATTGATATTGATAAGCAAGGTAACAAACGTCCATGAAAAAGAAAGTTACCTCAATCAATAGTTTGTGGTCTCTATGTCAGATGGAGAAAAACAAGTTGATAGGACTCAAGTAAGTGCAGATAAGTAAAGGAAGGTTGATAAGACAAATTAGTACTATGAAAGAAGAGCTCATATCACTGGAAGGGTGGAGGAAGCTAAAGAAAGGATAATAGATCTCCATTATGAGTGAGATGGTGCCCCTCTCAAAAGGATCCGATCAAAATCCTTTGCATATATGACCACGGTAAGAAGATGCATCACGACATCATGGAATCAAGAGCTTGTATAGGAAGGACATGGATCTTGGGAATCTAATTGTACATTAAAGGAAAGGAAGAAGTCATCCAGGACAAAAGGAAACATTTTCCAGATGGTGATAGATCCTGAAGAGTCTCCGATAAAAAAATAAAAAAATATTAGCGGAGGATCCCCTAAGTCTGGGAAGGGAGCAAGTGCTTCATTAGGAATTCAAACTTATGGAAATACTGAGATGAAGGATTAATGACATGATGAAGCCGATCAAGGGATTGAAGATTCATTTAATTCAGAAAGCTGTTGAAAGTAGCCTGAAGGGAAAATGAGGTATGTATGCTTGTATTTGTATTTGATTTGATATCATAATGTCATGATATATGGTTGTAGGTAAAATGGATCAAGCATGATCAAAAAGGAAAAGGATCTCCTCCTATGAAAGGATGCAGAAAGACATAAGTCAAACTAGATGAAACCAACATAATATGTCCTCATATGAGGTATGAGGTAGTTGACTACAATTGAAGAACTCTGAGAGCTCCTAGGAATAAAAGACATGACGATGGAAGAGACCATGAATTATGAAACCATGATGAAGTCAATAAACATCCAAAAGATCAAGAAAATTTGACCAGGAAATCTCCCAGAATGATGTGAAGACTCTGATGGAAGTCTGAAAAGATGAATACCCTTGAAAACATATAACGTTGGGAGATGTGTCAACATGTATGCAGGATGATTGATACCTACAAGAAGATGTCGATAGAAAAAGTCCATCACCAAAAGGTAATATGTGTTTTTTTTTGGTATTTGACCTCCTGGAAAAGTTTGGGTATGTGTGCAGGGCCATGGTAAGAAGAGTTGTGAAGGATGTCTCAACTATGTACCTCATGATCTAGAGCAATCACTCCTAAAGGAAAGGTGAATATCGATGGCCTTATGAAGGAAGCCCCATATGTAAATCCAATGAGGATACTTTATGGGAAATAAGGAATGACTTGACGGAGGAAAGTGATGGATGGATAAACCCTACATGTGAAGAAATTGATGACATCAAAGTCTCGCTTCATCAGTCAACTAGAAGACCCTATAAAGCACTGATGATAGAGTTCCTAGGTAAGATGGAGCTCTAGGAGGTTCCTATGAGTAAAGGATCTCGAGCAAGTTTCTAAGTAAAGATAAACTTAGAAGTCATCCTCGGGTAAGAGGGATAGAGACACAACATTCTTGTCTTCATTTTGGAAGAAATAATGGAGGATTTTGTAATTGTCTGGCATCCAACACTCTTTCAGGATGTGGTAGGGCATACAAGACAAGAGTAGGCAAGAGGATTGATATTCTTGAGGGTTGGGAACCCAAGATGAGAATAGTCCTAGTAGGGCATACTTGGAGAACACCCGGGTACGTATGATCCTAAGAGAGACAATGATGATATGTGTCTATCATTCACTGGACTCGCCAACATTGTGCTCTGATCTAAGTAAGAGATTGAACTGCTAGTCAAGGCCTTGCTATATGGAAACAATGTTGGTTCAAATGATTCTATAACAGATGGATTACAAATTCGATTCTTCTTATGAGAAATTCTTAAAATTGAGAATGACCAAGTACCATTATGAATACCTCCCTAGTTAAGAGGAAGTGTTGAAGAAAATGTAACTAGGTTTGGTCTTCATAACGACTTGATATTTGTAAACGATGTAATAAAGAAAATAGATTATTTTTTATGCCTTGCTACATGGGTTTCATGAACAAGAAGTGTCACTAAGTGAAAAATTTCTACTTGATGTCTTTAGAATTTTATTATTATGAGTCATGTCATATGTAAAAGCTCCTTAAGAAGCTTATGTAAATGCATTCAAGTCTTCAATAATGTGGAACAACCCTCCAAGACCAAGAACAATCCTTCAAATGCAAGCACACCGAAGTCTGCAAGGAAAAAAATGAAGAGATCACAATGTCGGCTCGAAAATAGAATTAAATGGATAAATGCAAGTCATGTCAGCTTGGGAAATAGACACGTCGATTCATGGATGCACATAAGCTCATTTTTAGAGCACCAACCACTATAAAAAGGTGGCAAGGGTATCTGAAATAAAACAAAATAGAACTCGCATTTTCTTAGAGCTACAGATTGATGCGAGGTGTAGGCAGGAGATCTCGGTTGGGTATAAGATCTCAGAAAGCCTCGTTTGACACAAAGTCAAAGTTACTTATGTTGTAAATGGCTTTCGATAATAATAAATTGTGGAACATAGCCACTTTGTTTGATGTTTCATTGCAATGTGTATAAGAATAGATTGATGGAGATACCAACATGTCAATTCCTAAATAACAACTGATTTACACAAAATCTCAATCTAAAATGCATGAATAATGAATTCTTACAGAAACAATTCAATGCCAAACCCATCTAAGCAAATTTGATGTGAGAAATTTTGTAGAGGTCGAAGCCAACACATAAAACCCATATTTTGTCGCTTATAACTTTGAATTGTTACATTGAAGAAATTATATTGGCCATCAAATTTTCAAATATAGGAACGTGCAAAAGGAGGAGTGTTGTCGATCGCATGGAAACAAATCATAAACAAATGGGAACCACTATTCCCTCCATCCCTATTTTATAACAATGTGAGATTAAGAAATTGATCAGTCCTCGCATTGCTCCTATGTCGCCTCTTGTAGGACCTTCATAGGCTACTCTTACCCACCCGAAATCCACGTATCTGAGGTTGATTTTGGTAATGTTTGGAACAAAAAAGGAGCCCACCACTTTGCTATGAGGGATCTCCTTTAGTGAGAATCTTTCTATTTAAGTGCACTGAAAATGTTTACATCCACAAGATTGATCATGTCCACTGGAAAAGTTGTAATGAATGAATATAAATGTCAAGCACAATCATAATGAAGACACCTAATTTCTCAATGTAGAAATTCAATAAGAATCCATTTTCATGATTTAATATTGATTTAAAATAATTATCGCTACTGATAGGAAATGTTGATACATTGTGTGGAGTGCAGAGATGTGGAGGAAGAAACCTTCCTCCACACTCTGCATAATGTATCAATATTATGGAGATTTTTTCAACCCCCTGCCCTCCATTTCTTCCTTTGCACTCTGCACAATGTATCAATGTTATGGAGATTTGTTTAGTCACCCCCTACCCCACTCCACCCCACTCCCTTGTCTAGGTAAGGGACCTAGAACCTTGTGAGTTTTGGCATCATTGGGTAGAGAAATAGCGGTTTCAAGCATAATAGTGGCAATGTCAGTGTTAGAGCACTCATTGACATATTAGCCACTTGCAAAATTAGTCTTTTTTTTTTTTGAAATGATTTTTCAAGTACTTACAAATACCAAAAACAAAAATCCCTCCACTAGGGGAATTATGTCACATCAAGGTTCCTTAGCCAATGAAAAATTACACATAAGATTTCTAGAAATTCGAAATTTATTTTGAATTTATAGAAAAATAGGAATATTCAACATTTCCGTGAAACTTTGGTTAAAATTGCAAAAAATTGGGCAAAATATTCGAAATCCAACAAACTTTGATTGCAAGGCGAGTGCTATACTCCTTGCCGAGGTTGGGACTGGTAAAATTTAAGGGCCAAAAAATATATTTTTATAGTTTTCAAATAATTTCAGAGTTAACAAATATATTTGTGATAACTTTTGTTTAAAAATATAAGTGAACAAAATAAACTTCAATAAACAACAATGACATATTAAAATTTACATGGGAAATTTAGTAATGGAAGAAACTATATGGAAAGGATTACTAACTTTAATTTATTAGTAAAATTAGATACATAAGTTGAATGTTAATTTTCATTAGTCTCCTCACCCACTCTTCAACCATTACAAATGAGGACTCCTATGTATTTATAAGCTTAATTAGCAAAATTAAATACACAATATTAAGCTCAACTATGCATGAATTATATCACCCACTGATTTCTCACCCATTATAAATGAGGACTAATAGCTTATGTATAGGGTTTATTTCATGTAATACCATGTGCCCAAAGGTTTATTTCATGCAATACCAAATGCCCAAAAACAAGACTCATTTGACACCTTTGTAACATTCCATAAGCATGAAGAAGTCAAAAAAAATATTATACTTATTGGCATTGTCTAACGAGGAGATGAAATCCATAGGCTTCTTTAATTTTGAAAAGCTTTCTGAGTGGCATGCCAATACATGCATTGCTTGAGACCTAGAAGAACTCTTAGTAGAATTTAAGCAATATACCACTACTTTTCTTCTCTTACCAAATGTTGACCCATAGCCTCACTATGAGTTTGCATGGATGGACAAAAACCCAATTTTGTAAAATTCTTGACTTAGCATTGCTTGAGTAATAATGTGTTAGAGAGAGGGAAAGAGACCAAGGAGAGAAGGCCATCCTGTAGAGGAAGGAGAAGGAACCACCTACAAAACACAAATTCCTAGAAGAGTTATGTACAATATACAACCATGGGAGGAATGTCACATGCTCATGATCATGCTCAACAAAGATTGTAATTAGAGCTAAAATGTTGGAGGATCTGTTTGAGATGCCTAAAGGAACGATAACTGGTGCACTATGAAGTAGAAATATGCATTTTTCTTAGGGTCATTGATGAAAACAAAATATTTTGTTTATAAGTACATGTCCCTAGAACTTGACATGGCCATAGGTGGTCATGCTTCATGGCTGTGAAAGGACTATCAAGCTCAAAGGTTAGCCACTAAAATTGCAAATTGCAACCATCATGAGGTAAGACCCACCCTAATGTGATAATGTGTTGATGTTGAATAACAATAGGTCCAACAAACATGATTATGACTCTCTCTAGGTTTTTTGAGGTTTAGTGTGCTAATGGAGAATGAGAACTAAGATACCACTACATTCCTAAAATGCACAAGCCGAGATAAACATGAATGAAGCCATGGCCACCAAGGGAAGAGGTGATCAGGACCTCAGGACTAAGTGTCGTAAAATGGTCAAAAATGAAAGTGTTCAAAACTAGTTTTAACCTAAACGACTGGATAAAGGTCATCTTCCTGTTTCTGGCACCACAAACGGTTCAAAAAACGGTCTCCGTTTGCAGAAGTTATGCCAAAAACAAAATCGCCCAATGACTCTTAATTTTTGATTTTTTTTCAAAAAAAAAATTTAAAAAAGAATATTCTTAAAAATATTTTTTGGGGCGACCAATGGTAGGCCATCACATGGCAAGCCTAGAGGCACCCACATGGCTTCGAGTATGAACAAAGTTGGCATGTTTAAAATTTTGGTCGTATTGTGGTTTGAACCCGCAACCTACTCGGCACAAGGCATATGTTTTACTGTTGAGTCACAACAACGGATCTTGTTATGTGAGTGCAATGAAGTATAGTTAAGGTTTAAAACTCATTTGGGGTGGGAAAAGAAGGGGGCCAGCCCCCCATACCATGTGACCTTCCGCCCATAACCACGGGCCATAACATATAACCACCAGTTTAGCATGTAATCCGAGGAAAACTGCTAGTTGTATAA
>APFE030882030.1:23882-51184 GCA_000404065.3 Pinus taeda | reverse complement strand
TAATTGAATGTATTAAGAAATCATACATGCCAAAGCCTGCTTTTGAAGTGTTGGAAGAAACTGTTGACATGTGAAGGTTTATTCTAGGATCATATGGTGAGGGGAAATGCATTGAACAACTTAATGATATTAGCTTCCAACATCAATTTCGTATAAAAAAAATTGATGGGAAAACACTAATATGGGGCAAGAAGTTTTCAACTACTACAGAATGGGCACCGTCATCAGGCTTGCAATTTTTGAAGTTCATTCCAGATCACCCAATATTTGCATCAAAAATATTGTTATTAAAATTAGTTGGTGAAGTTCAGAATGCACGCAGACAGAATAGACATATAAATTATTCTCATTGCCTAGAAGAAAATAAAAAATGTATTAGATATACATATGAGTACTTTGACATTGCTGATTCAGTTTGGTGGGAGTCATTTTTCAATAATCAAAGTGATATCATTTCAACAACAACCAATGAAGATATACCTTTGAAAAATCCATTTATTTGGCCACAAAATGTGTCGAATGAACAAGAGGAAGTAAACATTGTTGAACAACAACAAACTCAAGGTATTATTAATTCATCACAAGCAATGGAAAGAGAGATGTATATTGGTTCCAGAAGATATCGTGCACAACGTGAAGCCATGGAAGACCTTTATAGGGGTTCAGTACATGATATTAAGTAGGGTTGCATGATTGCAGTGCTAGTAGATGGAGATCCCAAATTCTATCCATTTTGGGTTGCTAAAGTTATAAAGGTATCTACAGAAAATGAGGATGTTACAAGTGTTGAAGTACATTGGTTATGCCACAAATATACACCCATTGAATGGTGTGTATAAGCTAGAGATGGTAGTTGACAAAAAAATTGGTGGAAAAAGAAAAAGAAAGGGTACAATTATAAATCGCCGCCGCACAGACATATTACAATTGGAGGATGTTGACATACTTGTTTATGACTTCAATTTAACAAAGAGAGGAAATCTTCACTTCAAGACAATAGAGATTCTGGAAAGGTTGTTACCAGAAGGAATAGTGTTGACATGGGAGTCTGCTGAAACCAGTCGTAGATCTAGAAGACTTTTGAAACCTGGAATGTTGGGCATGCATGTGGACTGAGATGGGGCACTAGTTGATGAAAGAGAAGAATATGGAACATCTTCGTCAGCATCCAGTCACTCATCTGAAGATGTGAATTGTGATGGTGTGCAAGAAAATATGAGTGATTTTGAATAATTGTTTAAGAAAGATTATATAACTGATGTATGCATCATATCTTCAAATAAATTAATGTTTTCCATATGTTGTTAATGAGAAGTTATGAAGCATTTTTATGTTGTTGGATTATGTCTTAAGTATGATAAATTTTATTGTTTAAATATCTACAATGAAATATCAAATTAGAGATATAATGTCTATTTTATTCAGTATCAAAAAAAGACTTTTTGATTTCATTGAGTGATATACTTTGTCATAATGGTCATGGTTTTTTAATTTTATATGTTGAAAAAAATTTCATGTTTCTTTTGTATCTAGCATGTGTGGTGAAAACATGTTAAATTTATACTTAGGAAAGAAAAATGATATTCTACCAGAAACATTAATGTGTTTTTTCCTTAAAAATTAACTTTATTTGAGACATAAAAAATTGGTTTTATTAGCATTTTTTAAAAAGTTTGAAAATTGACCCTAAAAAAAAAATCGTTATTCCAGTAGCATCACTTTCATTTTGAAGCTATATTTTGCACGAAAATTTCATAGTCACCGCCATTTTTAAAACACGATCAAAACTGGCACCTAAAAAAAAAACATCGTTCCAGTATACACACTTTTCATTTTCAGCACTGTTTTTGATGTTTTTTTGGGGTTTTTGGGCCAGAGTTACCACTTTGAGTTTATAGTTCTCGTTTCAAAGTTTACATTGTTATGACACACGTGGAAGCTCCCTCATCTATAACCGTCCGAAAAATATTCGTTTTCTAGTAGGTATACTTTATCTGGAAAGCCATGTGATGAGGAAGTCTCTTTTTGAGATCACTGGTATCAAAAGTGAGAGCTAAGGAATTACTTGGATCTACTGCCCCCATTGCCGAGAGTAGGACACGACTGGAGAACCTCTAAAGCAGACATAGCACATGGAATCTGAGCCAAATCCTCCACAATGGAGTAATTCTGGGCTGCCCTAATATTAGGGTTGATAGTCGTGCGTTTAACGAAACCTTTCGGCACCCGTGGTATAGTCTCAACAGAAGGTCGCTTAATATGAAGTGGGTTGTTAGTTTCAAGAACTGACTTACCCTTGGAAGTTTCACCTTCACCATAATCACATGACTGTGTGGCCGCATTAGCATGAGAACCCATCATGAAAACATTTGATGACTTGTCCCCTTCCTGGTTGCCCCCTGCGGAGGTTCCAGGGTTTGAACTCGCGCCAACAAGAAATTGTTGCCCTTGGGGGAAAGGGTTAGTTAACACAGCTTGGGAACTAGAAGTCCCTTGCTGCCCTAACAAGCACTGAGCGTCTTCAATCTTCAGGCAAAGATGAGTTAAATGATCTCCACTACATAACTTGCATAGAAACTTGACTTTCTTTTTCGACTCATTTCTACCTCCACCAGCATTATTTCCGGATTTGTTTGCATCAAGCTTCCCATCCTGGTTCTTTTTCTTACCTCGTCCTTTCTTTCTCCCATTGGAATTTTGACTTCCTTTGGGATTATTAGATTGGACGGCATTAATCGAAGAAGTTTGGGAAGCGGAAGGGTTAGACGATGTGACTTGGTTGTTAGAAGAAGTTTATAAAGACAACTGCTGCAGTTGATTCAACAAGTTCACAACATTTGTGTCTATCGACCCAACAATACCATCCGCGTGGGGACCTAGCTTCGGCTTAGCTACATCAACCTTAGTCCCAGGAGCGTCTGGCAAGTACTTTTGTAGGATCCTAGACTGAGAGTAGATCAATTCTAACTGCTGGACACTAAAAATGGCTTGCTCCTCGGAATAGACCCCACACATGGAGACATCTTTGGAGATCTCAGGTATCAAAGACTTCAAGAACCACTTGAGACGGTACTCCAGAGGGATTTGGGCTTTAATTAGCCTCTTTCTCCGTCTCCATTCTTGAATATGATCAGAAATGTGAGTTGCCCTATCCTGGCGAAAAGTGGCCAGTAGTTCAGTTCCAGCATCATACCGGACGGGAAACTAAAAATTGTTCAAGAAAATGTTGGCTAAGTCGGCGAATGATGTAAAGCTGCCCCCAGGCAACTATATATACCACTTAGCCGCGTTACCAGTCAAGGTGCGTTGAAATAATCTCAACCTAACTGAGTAGTCAATCAGGGAGTTCGATGAGCACCATAAGTGGAACGTGGTTACGTGGTCACCCGGATCCTCACCACTCTTCCCTTCGAATTTTGGAATATCAGAAGGAAGTTTAGTTGGGACTAGAGGCTAGGCCAGATTATACTTGATTGGGTCGTTAGTTAACCTAGTGAGGTCTGGCAAGTTCAACGTTGCCAGAAACAGAAGTCTAGGAGGAGCTTGGGGATTCCACCCTGAATGGGCGGCACTCCTGAAGCTCTGAAAAGATTGGCCTAGATTTTGGAAGGCACCAGGCTGCCCAAAGTAACCATTAGAACCCCCTGAGCCAAAAGGCAAGCCTTGTGACCCAGCAAAACTCGAAGTTTGACCAACTTCGGTCGTATATCCACCATACCCAGCAAAGTTTCCTCCTAAAGAATTGTATGGAGTTGACAACCCCTGATATGGATTCCAAGCCGAAGCTAGGGGAGGAATACTTTGGAATGAACTAACCGTGGTATAACGCCTATTCCCATAATTGGCCGAAGAATGGATTCCCAGTTCCGGCACTACTAAGCCCAGGGTTATTCCAACCTTGGAAAGGATTGCTGCTTTGTCCTACTAAAGAAAAAGGCATAGATCCTATCGTAGGGTTGGAATGTGGTATATGACCACTTCCGAATGGAAAACCTTGGAATGAAGCTGACCCACTCATCATGGACGTGGCGGCCTCGAACAGAGCTGAAGGAATGCCTTGTGAATGGGCGCCAAATGGGAAGTACCCATAACCAAAAGCATTTGTTTGGGAATTTCCACTCGTGGACGGAATGGAGGTAGACCCAATAAAAGACGTGCTAGCAAAAGATCCAAATAAAGAGATGGAGGGGATGGAAATAGTTCCACCCCCTTGTATAGATATATGAGTCTGTACAGTCGTAGCACTTGTAGAAGCCATGATTCCAGTAGTGGTCATCGAAGGTAAGCGCGTAGCGTAACCTGGACTGGACGGTCTATTCGTCGGAGTCCCAACGTATTGCGATACGTGTGGATGACTGGATGGTAGAGGAGAATTCAGAGCCGCTAACGACTCTGAAAGTTCTTCTATTGCAATATTATCCTCCAGTTGTAAGAGAACTTGAGAAAGAACTGGAGTGTTCCTCTCTTGTTCCACGGAAGTACCAGGCCTTGCTTCAATACTAATGCCCTCGAGGGGAGGATCAATCCCTGATGTGTCAATTGGAGTGGGATGAAACCCACTGGTATTATTACCTCTACACCTTCTCGGAGAAGGCTCTCAACTCGGTGGTTAGAGACCACAAAGTCTTTGAGACCGTCTAGGAGATCGGTTAGCCACTTTGAATTCTTTGATTAAAATCTAACTAAAGACTCAAAAAATTTAAAGCTAGGCCAACTAAGAGCATAGAGCACCCACTATAAAGTCCCTAAAGATACAACCAGTCAAAACAAATTCCAAGTATTTCTGCTCCGGGTGATTAGGACCGGACACCAAAATACGAGAAAGTGGAAAATAAAGGGCCTTCCAAAGATAGTCTCGGATGATGAGGGCCCAGGCCTATCAGCGAAGGTATTAGAGGAAGTTACGCTAACCTCCTAACAACAGTCTGCGCCGGTTCAAGCCCCCAAGGTTCACCAGGGTGCCCTCCAGTAGTGCTGTTGAGAGTGATACAACGTCGACCTCAGGTGCCATGGGATTCCCCTCCGCAGCCACCTATGTAGTTCCCTAGGAGTGGCAACTAAGGATACCAAATCATCTTAGAAGCCAGGCGGAACAGTCGTGAGGTAAGTTCGGACAAGTAGGAGAGGGGGTATCTCTCTTCCCTGTCTTCACAGACCCTCGCACTTAACTCCCAGATCCAGAGTTTCCCTGGTCTTCCTTACGCTATTGGATTTTCTCTCTTTAATCAGACTCCTATGTTTTGACGGTTTAATATGGCCTTGGAGAGTTAACTCTCCACTCGCCTAATCCAAGGCCCTAAAATCCTAAAACTTGTTTGGGTATTTAACTTAAAAGAAAAAGTTCTAGTTGATTTTAATTAGCGCTTGATTTTAAGGGTTGTTCTTTAAGTCAAAGGATGATGGAATTGAAACTAGTGGTGTTTTCTTCGATGCAAAAGAAATTAATAAAACTTAACTATATCCATCTGCACTTTGTCATTGTTTTTCGATGAAAAGTAATCTCTACAGGGTTTGGAAGGAAACTTCTAATGAAACAGACTTTTCTTTTCTTTTCTTTCTATTCACACTTCACACTCAAAAGTTAACAAAACTATTTTATGCCTAAAGAGATGCAAATCTATCCTAATGCAACACTAAATGCTTGATACAAGATTGAAACTACTCTAACAAGAAATGAAAGTTGCTTTGTTTATCAAATTTTCTTTTCCCACTTACAATATTTAGATGGAATATGAGATGCTACAATTCATTTCGTCTAAATACTAAAAGAAAAACTCAAGATAACATAAAACACTTTCATTCACCAAAAGGAAACTAAATGAAAAGCAAGTTCAAGAAAGCAAAACAAAAACTTTTCAAAAATTTTGCTTCAAAGTAGCAACAAGAAAGTCTTTTTGAAAATGCTCTCAAAAAAAACTCACACTTTGCGATTGAAACAACAAGCAAGAAACACTTTTTGCAAGTTCACACCCTACAAAGAATGAAAACTCAACAAAAACAAATGTGTTTGAAAAGGCTTTTTGACAATCGAAAGCAGCAAGGAAATCTTTGGTAATAAAAGACCAAAAAAGATCAAAAAGACAATTTCAAGAAAGTATCAAATGACAACTTTGATGAAACAAAGAAGCAGATGGTCATAAAAATCAATTTCGTTAAGCAAACAAAAATTCACCAAAAAGCAAAGTTGAACACAAAGATTTGTAACAATCTTTCTGCTCTGATAACTCAGAGCAGCCAAGATTCCAATCAAGAAATCTTGTGTGTTTTTAGCAAAAATATGATGATGCTTGAAAACACAAAACAAGACCAAAACTCCTTATAATTAGAGAGAAATCGGAATAAGGATGCTTGCTGTAACACAGACAACTGATACTGACAAAAATGACTGTTTCAAACTGACTGAAAGCACCAGACAAACTTCAGAGACACAAAAAATTTATAAATCCTGAAAGTTGCAAGATATATGCGACTGTACTTAGTGCAGACTACGTGTATACGCGATTGTTTCTGAGGAAACCTGTGTATACGCGGGTTTACTTCAGACAACAAGCATTTATATGCTTCTGTAACTAAATAAAACAGCGTATACATAATATTTCAGGAAAAATAAAAAACAAACTCAAGAAACTGGTAAAACTCAGAAGTCAAGAACAGACCAGATAGTAACCATAAACCAGCAAGCAACTGAGCCCTGATAGGCTTGACAAACACCCAAACTAGGAACAACAAGTGTGTTGTCCCCAGTGGAGTCGCCAATTCTGTTGAGAGATTTTATCCCCTAGGGCTTTTGGGTGGAACCCTAGCACACTGAAAGTTGTCTAAACAAAGAAACATGCACACACACAGCCATTATGGTAGAAAAATCTAATTCTAAAGTAAGAAGGACGTTCCTCAGGTCCTACGCTCGGGTAGTTCCTCAAGGGTCCAAACCCTTATTCACGTCCCTTTAGCTCCTTTGCCCTGCAAAACCAACAATTCCAAAGAATGCAGCAGTATATGGACAAAGATTTATACAAAAATCATCTTTATGTTATACAAGAAGGAAGTTAGTTATGAAATATTAAACATCCATTCATACATGAAATTCAAACATGAACATCATAAACATAAAGAAGAAGCATATCGGGAATCAAGACGTGTTTCTTTATTATAGACAAATAGAAAGTACAAAAATAGTAATATCACCTGAGAAACCTTTGCGAGCTCCAAGCTCAGCCTCCTTCTGGATCCGTCCCGCCTCAAGCCTCTAGCATATCACCTTGCAAGACTTACTCCATGATGCCATAACTAAGGGATGAACATCAAATCACAAGGAAACAAGGGTTTCCTGTACAAATGGGGGAAGTGCAGAAGGCACAAGGGTCTTCAGATATGATCAGGGGGAAAATCTCAGTATAATAACCTTTCTCTCTCTTCTCTCCTCCCTTAGGCCTTCCGTTTGATGTCTTTTTATACCAATTCCAAAGCAGTTTTTTAGTTAGGAATTGGTTGGTAACAGTTGAGGCCACAAGCACTACCAGGTGATCAGCAGGTAAAACCCGTGATCTCTGCCCAAAAATAAGGAGTTTTATATTTTTTTAAGTGTTTTAATACATATACGCGGGTTGGATATATATGAACCCGCGTATACACGCGTTTAACTCAGGGCAATGTCGCGTACAGGGAATAAAACACTGTTTTCTAGATTTTGGACCAAGTCTGGAAGGAGGGGTTGCCCTAGGCCATGAGTGTAGCATCACAAACCATAATAGTGAGATTTGGAGCTATAACAATAAATGAATATTTTTCCTCTCAACAATTGAATGATGTACTAACATCCTATGTGTCCTATGAATGATTGGAAATAGGAACATATTAGAATGAATTTTTACAAGACAAATTAGAAATTAAAGGATCAGAAAAGATGTTAGGATAGAGCAAAAGAGGTGCGTACAGAATGAGGTCATCCTTCACCACTAGTTCTTCTTCAGATTCCCACACATACTCATAAAAAATGATAGCGTAGGTTGGATGCTCAACGCCAACTCTATCGACGAATTGATCCTCATGACCATCACATGCAAAGTCCGAAATGGATGAACACAAGACACCAAAATATGGAGGGTCAATACAATGAGAGGATGAAGGTTGAGAAAATAATTTCATGTGACAACCAATAGGCTTGCAGTCAAAATCTATGCAGATATCTAGAGGAGATGGGCTGGGAGGATGTGACAGTTCAACAAATGGGTTTGCAACTTCTCCCACCTCATCTTCTAGTGCTAGAACTGTTTGATGAGTGGTGGACGATGGGTCACTTGTGACAACAACCTTGTGCATCTTGAATATGAAAGCTCTAATACCGAGGTATGTTGGGAGGGGTTCGAATGGTTCCTACTCATGAGGATTTTTAGATACATGAAGAAGATAATGAAACCTTTCCCTAAGAAATTTCCAATCAAATTCATCTTCAAGGATTTGAAAAGAAATATTTTGGAAGCACTCCCAAAATGGCCAAAGATATTCATCAAGTTCTTTTCATAATTCCATAATTTTTTATTGAGTGCTTAACGGTCATAATGATAGAAAGGATGACCTAACTCTCTAAACATGTGATCGAAATAGTGAAAGGAGGATGTCGGTAATGTGTGAACATGTGGCGTGCCTTAGCAGGATTTCTCCGCCTTCACCATCATACTTAAATTGTGACAAGTCATCAAGAACATCCTCCGACACTTCAAAACCATCTCAATGATAAAAACATGCTGGAGGTATGATTGTAATGTAATTCATGAATGATGTGGAGAGATTCAGAATAGACTTTCAGGTATCAACTTGTCATATGTCCCTCCTTCTAGAGCCATAAATGTTGATGGTACTGGACCCACCAACATGTCATGGGATCTCCCCATCAAGAATTCCCAACAAGTCCTTAGATCGTTAGGAGTAGGGGTCCCAACAGTGGGTAGTACATTAGTGCCTTCACTGCAGTAGCACGCAGAGGTAAGTATGATAAATTTGTCGGAAGAAAGTGTGTCACCTTACAGCAAGTCAAGTAAGATGCATGGGGGTTCTAACACTCAGAGGGGAAAAGGAAGTGTGTCCCTTAGAAGCATGTAATAGTACGCAAGCTAAAAGAAGAATAGTCCATAATCCAAAGTGATGGGTTAATAAAACAACATGTCTTCAACAAGATTAGTACAATCGTATACAAAAAATAGTTCATACATAAATGCATAAGTGAAATAAAATACATTGCTAAAGTAACCATAATAGTAAAACTATAATAACAACATATGCATGAAAATGTGTTGCCTCAGTTATATCATTAAGTGAAAGTTCCATCCATAAATGCACCGTTGAGAGCCACGAGTCCCAATAGTGGAACATCACAATCAAAACCGCCTACGCCTCCAAAGAGATGTACTCTTTATACACTGTGGAAAAGCCAAGGCTTGTCACAATACTCTCCAAGCATTTTCTAAGCAATGCCTATCCAAAAACTTAGCTCCCAAAAGCCCATTATGTGAGTTATGAAGTTCTATTTATAGCGAAGGATGGGGTGACCCTTGACATTCTCCTTTGTAACTCTTCGTCTACCGTTATGAATATTTAAATTCTTTACAAAACTCATTACATTACATAGCGATGGTTCACATTCAACTAGTGACACTTTGAATTTCACTTACAACATGTTTACAATAATATACAATTTCAACATATTCCAATGTGGGACAAAATAGGCTAGAGACAACCAAACAAGAAAAAACACCATGAGTCTGAGGTGTGGGAAAAGAGAAACTTGGAAACCTCCACTAGATACTACTTGGTCACATACTGATGCGAAGCTTGGTACTATGTTGTGATGTCTTGATCTTGTCTTGCTAAAAGTGGACTTTTGCCTCTATGGAATCTGGGCATGTGGTTTTGGAACCTACGTCCATCTCATATTGAAGTGTTGTCTTGAGTGTAGTAGGACACCTAATGTACTTCTTCATGTTGTCTATGCTCAGCTGCAAGTCATCATTTGTGGCCTCGCACATCAACTTCTCCATGTACCTATCAACCTCTAGTCGAACTTGGTTCTTATGCTTAGGTTTGGTTAGGGAACCTACATCTGTTCACTCTCTTCCTCAGTTGCTAGTTGTTCCAGCTCATCAGCATGTATTAGCATTGTTTTCTCTATCATTGCACTTTTCTTTTATTCTTCTTCCTATTTCTACTTCTCAGCTTCGATTTTTTCTTCGACTCTTGCTCTACTTGCTACGATCTCAATTTTTCTGCTTGCAAGATATTCTCTTTTCTCTTCCTCTGCTCTATTGTTTATGTCATGTGCTTCCTTTTGATTCTCCTGTCAAAGTTGCTTGCATGACTACTGAATGTGATTTTTCTCTGTAGCTTTTTCCTCCCTCTGTTATGTTAGGGATTTCCTCTTTCCTTGATCCTATACTGGCTTGCTTCCTTCTACCACTGCTGCTGGTTTTCTACCATGTTAGTGTTCATTTCTTTTCTGTACACAGTTGTACATATGTATATTTCAGCAAGTAAATTGGAACTTACTCAAATTCTTCCCTGGTACTACTTTAAGTGGTGTTTCTTGAAACAACTCTCTTCGGTGCCATGGTACAATGACTGCTAGAGAGAGGTGCTTCACAAGTGTGGTACCTATGGGACAAAACATACACTCATTTCAAGAAAACATTAGCTCTTACAAATCTAACTTTAGTGGAGGATCAAGCAGCCCCCAGGAATCTAATGAGAGGTATTGTGCAGTTTTGACTTACTATGGGTGAGTGAATGACTATGGGAACTGCAAACTGCAAAGTCCTGACAGTTAGCGTGGAAGCCTGTGGACTTGAAGTGCACAATGCATAGTTCAGTATGGGAGAAGGCCTAGGAGAGACTTCACATCTTGCAATCTCAGTGACCAAGCTGGGAGACTTGCTCCGGTAATTGCACAATGCATATTTGGAGCTAGCCTAGGACAACCTCTGCACAATTCTAGAAGACAAGGCATAAGCCTCAAGTTACCAAATTGCATAGTTCACGCAAGTGAATGTGAGACCCAGGTAGGGTGATCCTAAATCTGTCCATGGGGAGTGTGTAAACTGGAAGATCTTAAGGATGATGTAAGAATGAGTACATATCTAATTAAGTGTAGATGTATGTACACAAAACAAGTTCAACAATTGATCAAATTGAACGAACACAAAGTGTGCAGATGGAGTCGCCACATCGG
Organism: Pinus taeda; assembly: GCA_000404065.3. Taxonomy (NCBI): domain Eukaryota; kingdom Viridiplantae; phylum Streptophyta; class Pinopsida; order Pinales; family Pinaceae; genus Pinus; species Pinus taeda. The sequence goes on along the minus strand of APFE030882030.1, from coordinate 39,966 downwards.
TGACTATTAGTGCAAAAACGGGAAAAATCATGTAACGCTTGGGCAAGACAATGTTAACTTAAAAAAACACTTATACAAGATAAAATAAGTTAAAATGATAGAATTCATTCAACAAAAAAAAGAAAAAAATCACTCTCACAAGCTAAACAAACCAAAGCAACAGAAAAAATAGCAAAAGGCGATAAAAGAAAAACTCACCCTGAAAAATGATGACAATGCTCTGAAGGTTCCTTGATCTCATAAGAAAGCTAAAGCTTGATGATTAAATTCATAAGTGATCTCTAAAGGCATCCATTAAATATATTTTGGAAAATGGAGTTCATGATGTGTATGTTTGAGATGAAGGACAATAGAGACACTTAGCATAAACTTCTAAAGATGGAAATGTGTCACCTTTCAAAAGCTAATAATAGATTCCATACTTCCTCTTAGCTTATCTCTTTTTGGGAATCCTTCCATGCATTATTCAATACAGGTAGCCAATCAACCAGCCTTTGGGAAGAAATTGCGCAATCTTGCCTATCAATTCCCTAGGTATGTGTTGTGTCATTCCCCGAATTTTCTTTGGTTTTTGCTAACATATTTCTTTCCATGCATGTTTATTGTCTCCAGATATTTTAAGTGTTCATCCACCTCTTAATAGTATAGGATCAATGGCTTCCAACAGAGCAATATCACAAGACACTAACAGAAAGGCAGCTAGAGTAGCAGTTGAGCGAGTGTCCTCTAGTCTATGGATCTATTAAGATACAAAGTTGTTTCTAGACAGGGACATAAAACTCCACTGGGAAGAGGTCAATGAAGCATTCATAGGAACTTTTTATGAAGACCTCGAAGACCGTCAGGTGTATGTGAAAATTCACAAGTCCATATTGTACCGAATTATAGGCATACTTTGTGTTCCCACCCATGGACACGATACACTAGATTGTCTGTAAAAATGATCTTGAGATGATGACCTCGAGTAGTGTCAGTGTGACAAAGCTTACAAACTTCTAGGCACGAGATTATTCTGATATGTATCAAATGTTAGAGCATGTAACTATCACGAAGACTCCCTTCATCTTACCCAACAACAGTGCTAACTCCAAAGACATTATGAAGAACTAGATAAAGGAGCCAGCTCGATTCAGGTTGACACCCAACCATATTGCGGAAGGTGTATCAATACTTGTTCATATTTTTATGTCACCTGTATGGCCAAGAAAGCATGGAGACATTCCCACAGAGTTGGGTGATCGCAATGGACCAACTGGCTAGAGAGGGAAAACCATGTAACTGGTCTGACATGTAGGCTCATCAGCTAAAGGAACAAGTAACGAAGGCTCAACAGTCATGTGGAGGTATGCATGCAAAGATTTACATGTTTGCCTACATCTTAGATGCAATTTGTGCCTGACAGGAGTTCGCGGGCTTGGAGTGGGCATGGGCAGCGTCAGAGACTACTATGGACACATATTTCAAGTTTTTGTCCTAATGCAGCTCTAGAGGAGTAATCACACAGTTTTCCAATCATTTTATCATCTCAGTGTACAATATGATATTCAAACAGGATCCACCCTACATGTTGAAGGAAGTAATGGAGGAACTGATAGGCATTGCTAATTGGCACACCTCACCATCTGGCACCTTCATCTGAATGTTCAATGCGAAGAAGCCTCCACATGTTCTACCGATTTTTTCCTTGGATGTACTTGTCATGTAGGAAGTAGCATATCACATCTAGATTGACAGCTAGATTCTAGCAGAAGAAGGAGGCACCTTGGCCTGCTCTTCCATTGTGGATTGGGTTATATGAGATCCAGAGTGTCGATCAAGAAGATTTCGAAATAGAACTGATGAAGAAGTACCCATTCGACCTCTGAAGCTACAATCTGTATGACCCACATTGCATTGTGAAAGATCATTGCACGAGAGTTCAGTTCAACTGGATCCACTGGGCATGTCATTGGGTCAAGGAGGACACATGGAGATATCGCTATAGTATCTCCAGACCCAATGAACAGGTTGGATTTGTTATGGATTGGTTAGCAAAGAAACATGAAGCAACATCACAGAGAGCACCAAAAATAGTAGTAGCAATAGAGGCAAGCATACCAGTGCGCGAAAAAGCTAAGAGGAAGATTATTGATTGCATGGAGGAGGAGAAAAGATGCAAGTTTTGAGTAGATCCATTGGTAGAGAAAGCAGTTATGGCCATAGAGGAAAATAGGCACCAGCATGACATGTGAATCGTCAAAAGGTAGAGGTATAAGAGAAGGATGGAAGAAGAAGATAAGGATTTTTATGAGCTTAGGGAGAAACTCCAAAAAGAACAAGAGTTGTACAAACATGAGAGGCAAGTACAGTAGAAAACGATAAAACAAGGGGCGAAACATGTGCAAATAGACGCAATAGCACCCATACAACTAGTGGACTTATTAGATCAGCTGGCATCAGGCCAACAAGGTGAATCATCATAGGAGTAAGACTTCGCTCATGAGATAGAACAAGCACTTCAACAATTGGATGCAGACACGGAGTAGTAAGAGTTGGAACAGGACACTGACCTCATACCTCATCACCAAGAGGTTGACTTACCCACTTTGACACAGATGAATGATGTTCAAATATTAAGTTACCAAGGAGGGACTAACATCCTTAGTGATCAGCTGGAAGGAGAGATGCACAACATCTCATTCGATGAATCTCAACATAGAGTTGTGAAATCTCACAGAGTGTCAACTTTGGAGGATCATACATATCTTATGCAAGTTTAGGAATGAGAAATCGTGAATCATGTGCATAATCATCCAACATCCTTAGCTGATGTAACCATAATTTATGTCGAAGCCACTAGATCAAGTGTTCGCTTTCTGATAGCTAAGAATGAGTGAATGGAAAGGGAACTACAGATGACCAAGCAAGGAGGAGACTTGGTGACAATGTTCGCCCGAGATGAACTAAAGAAGGAAATACTAGATGAACTATTTTCCCTTGACACTATTATGTGAGTGTTGTACTCCAAGTTTGGTACCGTGTATAAGGTAGTCATCCATCTCAACGGATGGTGGTAGCTATGTGCTAGAAGAGCATATATCCTAACAAAATTGCATGTTGCTATTGATGACATGCAAACATGGATGATGAAATACAAGGGAGCCCCGCTTCACTTGCCTAAGATGATGAGGACCAATGCGGTCGACCTGAAAGCATGTATCTAGAGTTGGATCCAGAACAATGAGGATCTCTTGGTGTCGTCACTAGTATACAGGCTTCCCATGCACGAGTATTTAAGAGTATGGATATTGTGATGCGCACACACATGATCCCATATATTGGGACTCTCACCGAGACAGGGACAAAGAAACAGGTCCGATTAGAGCTTGACTCATACTTCGATGAGTTGATGTGCATTTCCACCAACCCAAACTTTCCTATCAGTGGAGACATCATGCACAAGTATGTTGTTTGTCTAGCCATGTTGAAGAGAATTATGTGCATGCTTCCAGACTAGTTGGACAGAGGATCCCGAGTAGTGTACCTAGATGCTATGGAGGCAAGAGTCATGTTTCAGATGGATGTCACTGTAGAACACACAGACACCATCAAGGACTATCAATCTTGGCATCAATATGTTACTGTTGATCAGCATGAAGATGTTGAGGAGTTAGACTTCCATGGTTGTCTAAGTTAGAGTGATTTCTAGCTTGGCTTGCTCAAGCCATTTTGTTTCACATGGGTACATGTGCATTGTAATGTAAAGTCATATCAAGTGTAAGTCAAGTTGTGATAGTTGGATGTAACACTCATATAGTAGGTGAAGAGTCATGAGGGTAGTTGAACTGTCACAAAGGGGAATGTCAAGGGTCATCCCACCCTTTGCTATATATAGTCCCTCATAACTCATTATAAAGGCTTTTGGTCAGCCAAGCTTCTGATAAGACTATCTTGGAGAGACCTTGGACAATATTGTAATGAGCCTTAGCTTCTCCACTGCGTAGGGCTAGCACATCTCTTTGGAGGAGAAGGTAGATGTGGTTGTAACATTCCACTATTGGAACTAGTGGAACTAGTGGTTTATGTAATAAGAGCCAAAACATTTCATGTATATGTTTTACTGTATTCTATGCTATTTGGTTTACTCTAAATGATATATGTATTGTTTTCTTGTGCATGTGTTATCACCTAGATTGACCTCAGGCTGAAGGGAGGCAATGCCAGGGTAACCACAAACCAAGCTTAGCCAAGTAGCTATCCCTACTAGTCTAGGAGAGGGGTCTCTTCTTAAGGATATCAATCGAGATGAATGGATCAAGTAAAGTATTTTAGGCTAGGTATAGTAGCTCAAAAGTTTTGATTAGATTTTGTAGAGGTTTTGTTGGATCCCGAGGAGCTGGGCAGTTTAAGTCTAGAAAATTAGGTCTGAAATGGAGGGTGTTCTATGGGGTAAGGTAGGCAGAGGCTTTAGCACTCTTGGGCTTGATGGGGTGAGATTTTTAGACTCGTGAGAAAGCTAAGAAGGGCATGTGACAATAATGGATCCTTCTTGGACTACAAAAAGCATGAAATGATGAATGATTTCCCAAGGTAGAGCACTAATACAATGGATTCTACCTATCAAACTTGAAAACATTCAACTAGAAGCAATGAAATGATAGATGACATACATAAAACATATAAACATATAATAATAGAAGAAGAAACTTTACTAGAACTCAATACTACAAAGATCCCATACAAATAGCTACAAATCTTATTAATTTCCTGCCAAACTTCTTACAAAGGTGTACAATCAAGCTCTGAGCATCCACACTGAGTCCAACCAATCAAATGATTGAGAAAATACATGATATAGGCCTCAGATCAACTAACCCTATCCTCAGGGGTCGAATCCATGAGAGGTGGAACAATTGCACAAAACATTGAATTGACAGTGAAAGACTATGGTGGTCAAACTGAACCATTCATAATATGAAGCAAACTGATTCATTACATGCCACCTAGGAAATTCATCTGATGTATCTACCCTAGGTAAAAAAAATACATATTAATTACATCATCATAATGAATTACATCAGTGAAAAATAAAAAATCCCACAGGTGAAAAGTAGTTTATGAGAGAAACAGTGAAAAATTTAACTGTTTGTCAAGTGCGCAGTGCTAGTTTCAAATGCACAACACGTGAAGGAAGTGCACAATGCCATATTCAAGGTGAGTTTTGAATACCTTCCTGGTGTCCAAATCTAGCTTAAGATATCTCATTGGAAATATTATCCTATGCAGTTTCCAGATCTATCTTTAGTTTCAAAAATGAAGTTGATTTGACCCTCCAAAAATGGATTCTCCCAAGACTGGTCAAACGCACAATGCCTAGTCCAAAAAATAGGCAGAGACATGATTTTTAGGTGGTTTTTTGCCATTTCCACATAGTAATTTTTACTTTCATACTTGGAGACATTGTTTTATTGACTATAAATGATGTTTTGAATCCAATGGTGGTGGTCGTTCCTCCAAAAAATGCCTAAAAATAGTGTTCAACACCTAGTTTAACCAATGGATTGATATAAAAACTGTTTGAAGATAACAGGAAATGCCCAAAGCAGAAACTAAGTTCAGGGTCTTTAAAATTTTGACATATCTAATGCTAAAGGTGCCTAAGCATGGAGAGAATCCTCCACGAATAGTTCAAGCTTGTCCTTATCTTTTTGATGAGTTAAGGCCTCAATTTTTGTCTGAGCCGTTTTGAGCTTGGCTCTAGCAATTTTGTTTCTCATGGCATAATATTTGGCCATTATTCTTTGAATATTAATATCTCTATTAGCCTTAGCTAATAAATCTTCAAGATGAGTGTTAGCCCTCTCAATTCAATATTCCCGGTTCTCATTCATCATTATGCCAAATTGTTCATTTAAGGTGAGTTGGTTGGCAAGTTGAGCTTCTTTTTCTCTTTCAAGCTCCAAAGCTCGTTTTAGTCCTCTAGTCCTAGGCCTCCTCCTGGGCATTTCTTCCTCCATGGGCTCACCATAATCACCATAGGCTTCCTCAAGTTTGACTTTAATCTTTTCAACTTCCCTTTTAGCTTTGATAAGCTGAACTTCCATAAGCTCATGCTTGGTCTCCATTTTCCTATTTTCCTGTTCATAATAAGATATGATGTATTTTTCTCTTTGTAGATTTAGCCGCAACTCACCTATCAATGCTTCTTTCTCTTTGAAGATAATTCTGGTGTTTTCCTTTTCATCTTCCTCATCCAAGTCCATTAGGTCAAAATCTTGCTCAGTTTCATGGGGGTCTTCTTCCTGTTCTTGCATTTCTGTTTCAACCATTTTTTCCTTTCCTTTATATACCTACTTTGGTGATGAAGATAGCAAGGACCCTCCCACAATCTATGGGGAAAACACTTGCCTATTTCCTCTCTGATAGGTGTGCACCACATTATCTAAACTAGCCCTTCCTGACTTGTTGCTTTGACGCAGATCACTTTGTTCTTTGTCACTGTCCTTTTTCCTATCAGATGAAAGGTCCATGCAATGATGATAATGGGGGTGATGGTGGATGATATGAATAGTGCATGGGCTGAGATGGATGAATGGAGGTTGGTGGATGAGATGATGATGGAATTTCTTCAACATTTTGAGTGGAAACTTGAGTGAAAATGGGGTAGCTATAAATGTACTCCATGCAATGTTAAGTTCTTTAAGGTGATAAAGAACAATGATCTTTATGAGGGAATGGTGAAATAAGCTTTTCATTTGATCTTTGTATTCTCTTCTTTGAGCTATGTAAGCCATCTTCTCAACACTACTAAAAAGATAGTAGGGTATATTAAGCATTTTAACCCTAATGAAATGCATGAGTAACAGGATGTGGTAAGAATAGACCCTAGAGAACCTACCCTCACATGAAAAATACTTCATTATAATCTTCATCATAGGTGCATATCTATCAAGGAGGTATGATAAAAGGAAAGAGCCTTTTCTTTCACTTCTGTACCTAGGTTTGATGTACGATTTATAAAAATGTGCTTCTATTTCACCTTGCTTGAACTATTTTTCCCCAACTTTTGGAATCCCAGTGGTAGCTGATATGATGGCAATAGAAAATGTGAACATTATGCCTACAAGGGTGACTTTGTTATCTTGTATTTTGGTTATAAAAAGCCTAGTCAACTCAAGGTGGCACTGGACTTCTTGGACCTACTCACAAAAATCAAAACACCCTAACCATTTGAACGATGTCACTGTCATAGGAGAAGCTAGGAGCTCTTTGAGATATGTGGCTCAAACCTATGCATTTTCCCTCTTTGTGGTCGTCTCTACTCTGTGGTTTCTTCTCTGTCTGATCCCTCTTCTTCACTCTGTGGACTATATCTTTCATCAGCCATGGTGTCTTTGTTATGAAACCCTAAGTAAATGTTAGGGGAATGCAAGTGTTTAGGAAGGAAAAAGGAGAAGGAAAAGGTAGATGGGGAGTTTCATAGGTGTAGGGATAGGGGTCTCTGAAAGGGGATATAGGGTATTAATCAGATAATGTTGGGAAAGGGGAAGATTTCTTGCAAAATCGGGGTTTAGGGGAAAAGCTAGTGTTTTGAATGTAAGACTAACACCAATTTTGATTTCATCCTTCAATCATTTGGGAAAAAACTTTGAGGAGAGGGAAAATGATGTTTAGAAGAAGATACTTACTTGTTTTAAGGCTAAGGAGGTATAAGGACCTCTAGAGAACGAACAGGGGAAAAATTATCCAAACGCGCAACACCCAGAGGAATTGTGCAGTGCCTGAAGGGAGTGCGCAACACCTGAATGGAGTGCATGACACCAAGAGGAAATGCACACCACCTCAACTTTTTCTGTTGATTTGACCTCAAATTGTAAAAGAAAAACATTGTCGGGGTTTGCTCAATGTATGGTAAGAGGGAAATAAAGAAGATATGAAGGCAAAAGGTATTTATACACGCTTGAATTTAATCTTTAGCTCCTCAAAACCCTCTTTGCTAATGTTTATGTCACTTTCACCTTTTCATTTAATTGCTCTTGATTTTCTAACCCTTTTCTTTTGACAGGTGGATGAATACTGAATTGGACTTGAATTTTGTAGTGTTCATTTGTCTGGCAGGGATGAGAAATTCTCTAGTGCAACTAAGATCCATTATTACATATAGGAACTTAAAATTACATATGAAATACAAATAAACGTAAACATACTCTGTTTTCACCTCAAAAACATGTTTTTGAGGTGAAAATTACATTAGGTTAAAAGATCAAAACTCAGTAGCTATGAGTTACAAACCATCATGCTTGATTTATCAATCATCCTCATACCCTTGCTGACCTTTATTTACACTTTAAAATCAAGTTTCTGACCTTGGTGGTGAAACCCTAAGACCTAATGAAATCATGCCCTATGACCTAATGAAATAATGACTGCAGATTGATCATAAAACCATAATTGAAGACAACCTAAGGAAGGATCAGCAAGTATACTCTATGAGGGAAAAATTTAGATTATCTGAAGAGAGGACAACCATCAATGGATCAATATGTGATGACCTAATGGAATGATGCAAAATTTTCAGTATGGGACCCCTAAAATGAAAATGCAAAGAGCGAATTTTGATCCCTAATGGAAGTATGTAGATATTAACACTAACATTGGCCTTATTAGTGATGGCAGCTCCTTGGAGGTGTCAAGAACACCATAGACCAAGTGGCTCATCCATTGGGCACTATGGTCAAAACTAAAAAAAATGAAAAATGACTCAATACAACTAAACATTGACTCTCAACCAAACTACTCAAAACTTGACTATAAACCAAATCGACTCAACTTGACACTGGTCATTCAAACTTTATAGCCTGTACTTCAGGCCCAAAGTTCAAATGATAGTGTTCTTGAAAAATTACAAGGAAATTCAAATTAGTATATACAATGAAGGTGTAGTGACTTCAGAAAACAACCTCAAAAGTAATAATGCTTCAAGAGCCTACCATTCACTAACCCTCCTGAAGAATCCTAACCATCCATTTCCTTCAACAAGAAGGCATTCTGTCCTCGATAGGCTGAGATTTTGTACGGTGCTTTCCATAGATATTCAAACTTACCATGCTTTCCTTTCTCCTCATTTTGTGCATCCCACCATAACACTACATCCTCTAGCTGAAGCTTTTCTGCTTTGGTTTTACGGTCATAGATCTTCTTTATCCTTTCTGCAACCAGGAAGTATTTTGAGAAACCTCTTCTCTTGTTTGTTGAAGGTGAATCATTTGATTAATTCTCTGTTGAATATCACACTCTTCGTTGACAACTTCCTGTAGTAGGTTCATGACCGGGACTACAAGTGACAAAGGAAATACTGTATGAATACCATAAACCAACTCAAAAGGTGACATACCTATGGATTTCTTATTGCTCACTCTGTCGGCCCACAAGGCACTAACAAGCTTTCGATGCCAATTATTCTTATTTTCCTCCAATATTTTCTTTATTATATTTGCCAAGGACTTATTTGATGACTTGGCCAATCCATTGCCCTGCGGGTAGTATGTTGTGGAATGACCCAATGTAATATTGTATTTGTTGCAAAACTCCACCATTTTCTTGGACTTAAATGTTGTTGCATTATCTATTATAATCTTGTGAGGGAAACCAAAATGAGATAGGATATTAGATTCTAAAAATTGGATAATTATCATGTCCATGGCCTGCCCTGTCGGAATGGCTTCAATCCACTTGGTGAAGTAATCGATAGCTGTCAAGATCCATCGGTGTTGTGTTGATGATATTGGATGGATTTCCCCTATGAAATCAAGTCCCCACTACTGGAAAGGTGAATTTACTTCAACTGGTTTCAAAGGAAGAGGAAACAATTTCCTTTTTCCTTGAAAAAGTTGGCATTCATGGCAACTCATCACTGTCTTATACAAATCTAAAAATAAAGTCGATCAATAATATCCTACTCTCAACACTTTGTTAGCTGTTGTTTTCCAATACAAATGACTACCACAATCACCTTTATGAAAATCATTCATCACCTGTTGAGCTTTGTCTTCAACCAAACAGTTAATAAGAATCCCTCCCAGATCTTTCCAATAAAGAGTACTATTTAAAATGAAAATTTTCTCATTTGAGTTTTAGTGATATACCTTTGCTTCTTGACATTCTAGGAGGAGGCGAAAGATGCTGAAGAACATAAACTATATTAGAATACCATGGTGATTGGAGAAACATTTCTGAAACTTGAATGAGTGAGTCACCATCCTCATCCTCCAACATTGCTGCTATGAGATTTATGTCTAGAGCATGTAGATTTGATTCTGCCATCAGTTTTGCTAAGCCTTGTCCCTTGATCAATTTAGTGGGTCTAATCTCCATATCATATTCCAACATTTCTGCTATCCACTTACCTCTTCTTCCCTTCGGATCAATTTGCATCAAAACATCTTTTACAACTACATTAAGAACATATGCTATGGTATGTGAATGCAGAATGTATACTCTAAAATATTTCAATGCTTTTATGAGAGCCAATGCTTGTTTTTCAATGACATTGTATCGCAAGGAAACATTTTGAATAGTCTTACTGAATAAAGCAATGACTTGCTCAATCTGATCTCTCTTTTGCATCAATATCGCAGCCATGGTATGCTCAGATGCAAATGAAAATATAATGAAATCTTGAGTGTAATCAGGACTAATCAAGACTGGGGCTGTGGTCAAAGCAAACTTTACCAAATCGAATGACTTCATGGCATCCTCGGTCCATTTCATAGTGCTGTCATTTTTTAACATATTAGTCATTTCATGTAAATGTTTGGCCAAATTGGGTATAAATCTGCATAAGAAATTCATCTTACCATTGAAAGCTTGAATCTCCTTTCTGTTGTGCGGAAAGTCTATATGCTAAATTTCCTCCACCCTTGAAGGATCAATGTGGATACCATCTTTAAAAATGATATGACCAAGGAGCTTACCCTCATCCATGGCAAAAAGACTCTTCTTGGGGTTTAGAGAAATTCCAAACTTTCCACATCTATGAAAGACAATCCTTAAGTGGTTCAAGTGTTCATCATCAGAACCAAAAAATATTGTCAAATCATCTAAATAAACAACCAAGAAAAAATCCTTCTCATTAGCAAAAGTAATTTCCATTGCTCGCTAAAAAGTGGCTTTAGCATTCTTCAATCCGAATGGAATTTTGGCATACTGAAAAGTTCCCCAAGGTGTTGTGAAGGCATTTTTGTCTTGGTCTTTTTCATGCACCAAGATATGATTATAGCCTGAGTAGCCATCGAGTAATGACATCCGTGATGCTCCAAATACTCTTTGCAGAATATGGTCCATCTTTGGAAGTAGATAGTTATCCTTTAAGGATACTTTGTTGAGGTTCCATAAATCTATGCACAACCTTATTTCTCCAGTCTTCTTTTGTACCAGGACCAAATTCGAAATCCAATCAGAAAATTGGATTGGAAAAATGATGCCAGCTTTGAACATTCTGTTAGCGTCTTTCTCGATGGATGGCAACAGCTTTGGATTGATCCTTCTCAACTTCTATCTGAGAGGCTTTTGATCCAGCTTCATAGGAATAGTATGCTAAATTATATCCTTGTCATACACCTTCAAATCTGAATAATCCCATGCAAACATATCAGAAAATTCAGAAAGTAATTTAACATACTAGGCCTTTACCTTGGGAGACAATGCTTTTGATAGCTTTGCAAGCTTGGGCTTGCTAGCTGTTTCGAGATTGACATCTTCAACTCCTTTATCGGTAGGAACCAAGCTCAGTTTTCTTGCCACATCATCCTGATCAAAAAGCTCCTCTAAAGGTATGAGACCTCTAGGAATAATATTATCCTTCAACTGTAAAACCTCCATTTGATTTACCTCAATCTCTTGGTCATCAGAATCACAATCATCATCAATGTAAACATTCTTGAATTTTCCTTCATTCTCCAAAAAAGCATTGATTTCATTATCATCCCAAAACACTTGCCAATACCTTAAATTATTAGGAACAGTAGGCTAGTGTTTGACATGAATTTCAAACTTGTTGTTGGAGTTCATTGGGATTTTCGAATTGCTTGCTGCAATAGTGAGTGAATCTACAATAATGTTTTGAGTCTGGGGTACTGCTATCAAGGTATATTGAGGAAACATTCTCAAAATATCCATAATTGCATTTCTATAGGCCCTCATCCATGGATGCTTTGTTTGATACTCTCCCTTTACCTGTTTGATCACTAGCTCTGAATCAGCATAGACATAAATCCTTTTTGCATTTAGTTTCTTCAAAATTTTAAGACATGTAATCAAAGCCTCATACTCTGCTTCATTGTTAGAGAAATCAAAGGCCAACTTGTAAGAACATACTCTAACATTACTTGGGACTTTGGTAGTGTGGAAAGTAGGGCTGCGAATCCAAATACCAGTACCAACACCATCCTCACCCATAGCACCATCAAATTCCATGCTCCAAAGGCTGTCTTCGCCTTCTAGATGATGAAATTATGTTTCTTTCTCTAACTTACCTTAGCTGATCACTTCATTTTTCTGCTCTTCGCTGACCTTGTGCTACTGTGTAGGCTGCTCAGAAGAACTTGCTATTTTTTCTTTCTTCTGATTAAGGACTTCCCTAAACTTTTCGGAAATTTCTGGCACATCATCTACTTCTACAATCTGAATATCTACATCATTTAACCCTCCATCGGACTACAAAACAAATGATTCTAAGTTAGTATGTACAACATTTATTGGATGATTCATAGGCTTCTATTTACCAGTGTTCATGTACTTCATTTCCTTTTCTCGGTACAATTTCTGCAATTGATCGAAAATAGGGATGGTATCATAAGAGAAGTCAAGTTGTAAAGTGCCTTTGGGTTTAGCACCCCATGTTCTAGAAAAGAGCATACTGAATCGAGGTGTAATATCAGTAGCAACCACATCCATCAAAACATTTTTGGCTAGGATTTGATCTAAAGACACTACCAGATCTTTGATAAGACCAATGTAATGAACTCTACCAGAGTCAAAGGAGTACAAATCATGATATTTCTGGGTAATATCCAAACCCAACTTCTCCATAATGGCTTTAGGCATCAAAATATGAGAAGCTTTGGAATCCAACATGGCATTATGAAGAATGTACTAATGCAATAGCCGAATCGTCACCTATGTAAGATTGTTTTCTAGATGAACACTTGTTTGTTATAATGTAAAAAAACTATGGTATGTAGATGTGGAAAACTAACTGGGAGGAGGAAAACTTCCAACACATTTACCATCTTTGGAAAAGAAGATTGTTATTCAATGTAGTGTGTAGTTTTCTTGGATTGATGGATATATATTTCATATGGGGCCATATCATCAAATCAGCAAATGCATCAGGGAAGACGAGAGATACGCTATCCTTAAGGCTTCCCATGATGAAATATGTGGAGGGAATTTTTTTGATTGGATGAGTGGGGATAAGGTATTTCATATGGGCTACTACTAGCCCAAAATATTTAAAGGCACAAAAAAATATGTCCATAGTTGCGACAACTATTAGAGGATGGGTTGTCCCATTCAACATGATGAAATGCCCCTACAGACTAAAGTTATACTTGAACCCTTTGAGAGATGGGCATTATATGTTGTGGTCCCCTTTAACTTGCCCTCAAACCAAAAGACACATATTTTGGTGTACACAAATGTTGTGACCAAATGAGTGGAAGTGGTAGCTCTCACAAAATCCATAGTAGAGACAATTACTAGCTTCATGTTTGAATTATTCTTGCAATATGGGTTTCCGAGGGAGATCATCACAGATGGGGGTTCACGATTCACTGCCCATAATATTTTTTCTACAATGCAAAAGTATCACATTAAACACATGGTTTCTTCCACCTACCATCCACAATAAAATGGGCAGGTGGAAACTACTAATAAAGTTTTGGATGTAGTTCTAACCAAAAATGTATCCACCAACTGTTGGGACTAGGAGGCCAAGCTTCCTGAGGCCCTATGGGCCTATCAAACAACATGGCAAAACACTACTGGTTACTCACCATACTAGCTCATCTTTGGGAAGGAACCCATTTTCCCCATAGAGTTTGAAGTTAAGACTCTCAAAACTACAAGCAAAGTTAAACCGGATTTGACGAAAGCAGAGAAACGTTGTCTACAATAACTTAATGAATTAGATGAAATATGCTTGGTTTCCTTACAATGTAGAATTGTTGTTCAACAACAAATGGAGAAATGGCATGATCATCTCATAAAAAAAAAAACTTTCCAAAAAGGCAGTTGGGCACTATTGTACAATTCTAGATTCTAGATTCCATATGAAGTCACCAAAGTTCATAACAATGGCATATTGAGACTTACTACCATTGATGGATCTGGCATATCCCTCCTTTCCAATGTACACCGATTACACCTATATCACTAGACACTTATGCGGGATTATTTTCTTCATGAGGTAAATAATGATTTGAATTGGCAGGTTTTAGTTGACCAGGGAAGTAACCCTATAGCTACAACCCACTAAAGCATCCATTTTCAAAATTATTCTAATTTTGTACATAGTGTATATATTTTTCTAAAATATATATATATATATATATATTATATTATATATATATATAGTAAAATATTAGGGAATGTCATTCTCTTAGGTCGGAATTGTTGTTCCCTCAAGTTGAATTTACTATTCCCTGAGGTCATAGTTGTTGTTCCCTCATGTTGCAGGTATTGTTCCCTTAGGTCACAGTTCATTCCCATTAGTCGTAGCCGATGTTCCCTCGGTGTTAGTTGTTGTTTCTTGGGTCGCAACCTCTATTCCCCTAGCAGAACTAGCTTTCCCTTAGTCACAACATTTGTTCCCTCAGTCATAGTTATTATTCCTTTACTACAGTTACTATTTCTTTGACCACGATTGTTGTCCCCTCCAGTTTTAACCTTTTTTTACTACTAATATTTTTTTTTCTTTAGAATTATTTCCTTCATTTTTGAATCCCTCCTTGGAATTATGGTAAAATCAATAACTTTCTTGAATGATTTCCATTAGAAATTATATTATAAGCAAATTTTCAAGTATATTTCGAAAAAATTCCAAACCTCTCAAACAATCTTGATATTGTAAGTTTATAAATATATTTACCCTACACTTCTTCAAAATACCACCACAAGAATTTTGTTTCAAAAGTTTCTTGTAACTCTTTGATCTCCTTAAAAACAAATTTTGGGAAGAAAAATGGAAAGCTAAGAAGGTAACCATGTGATACTTTCTACACCATCCCTAACTCTTATGGAGTTTTTAAGCCACCATTAACTGATCTCTTATCATCTTAAGACAATAAAAGAGAAAAATTGAAAAGGGATAGGAAGTCTCATCGCGAGTCGGCCAACCATATTAGACGACCTAATATGGTGAAATTACCACTCTGGTCACCAAGCTAAGGTTATGCGCTTTGATCACGAGATCACAGTACAAGAGGTCTAATCATGAGTAAGCTTTCTCACTCCATTATTTCTAGTGAATGGCATTGTTATCAACTGGTTAACATGCCAAAACAATGGCCTTTTGTTAATAATTAAACAAACACTAAAATGTCGTGAAGTTTTTAAAGAGGTGAAATGGGATAATGGAAACTCATTGAGTTAAAAGGAAACTTTTATGTAAACAGCTCACAAAATACAAGAAAAGATAGATCAATGCCTTGAAAATTAGCCTCATTGAGGGGGAAACCTCCTTTACACTAAACAAATGAAAAATTATTGGATGATTCAAATGACACAACCTCCTTTCTATATATGAGTCTAAGGGGTCACAATATAATCAAAGGCGATGTAAAAATAATAATCCAAGGGAACCACAACAACAATAGTGGGACTCTATCGGGAACAACAATAACAATAAGGGGTCTACACTAATAACAATGAGGGAATAGTGGGCTTCTATGGGGCAAAATAATAACCATAAGGGAGCTAGACTAATAAGAATGTGGCAATACACTAGTATTATAGGGACCCAATGTAACATCCCTCCCTTAATAATAAATAATAAATAATAAGAACTTATAAAAATATTACAAAAATAATAATTAATAATAATAAA
>APFE030882030.1:13404-23527 GCA_000404065.3 Pinus taeda | reverse complement strand
AAAGCTCTAATAAAAGAAGGAAATTATCAAAAAGAAGGAAAGAAAAACAAGAAAGCTAAAAAAATCGAAGGAAAGTAAAGAAAAAGTAGCATGTAGACACATGGAGGGTGTGCATGTGGTTCCCCTTCCAATGTTTTGTTCTATTTAATGAATGGTGAGGAGGATGGGAGGGGTTCCATCATTCGGAGGTTCTATCCTTCATTCTCTTGGGAGAATGGTATACTAAGACTTAGAAATACTGGCAGTAGTCGTTGATTGAGGGCTCGGGGGTGGCCAGTTGTAGCAGAATCCTGCGCAATTGAGCCTACGGTTGGGAGGAGAGTCGTCCCCAAAATCCTGTTGCGGTAAGCCTATTTCTACCACAAGTAAGCTCAGGTAAGCGTTTAAATTTAATGTTAATAAGTTAATTAGATATCCGTATTTTGGGCTGTTACACCCAACATGCCCCTCTCCTTCAAAAAAATCATTTTCCTCAATGCTTGAGTAGTTCTGGATGCTTTTGTATGAAAGTCTCATCCTCCCATGTGGAATCTTATGCATATAAGTTCTTCCACTTCATGAGATACTCTAAATATGATCGATTTCGTAACTGTCAAGTTCTTGTTTCCATGACTGCTTTAGGTTCCAATATGATTTTTCCTTCGTTGTCAAGTTCTCACAATATTTTTTGAACTGGGAGCTTGTCACCTGTAACCTCTTTTAAGCATGAAACATGGAAAAATGGTTGCACTCTGGAAGATGTAGGAAGCTCCAATTTTTATGCCATTGCACCAAATTTTTTCAACGCCTTGTGAGGAACATAATACTTTGGTGATAATTTAGTATGCTTATTAGATTGGTTGAGGGACATTTGTTTGTATGGTTGTAGCTGTAAAAATACCTAGAAGAATACATCAAAACTTTTATCACTGTGATGTTGATCCACCTATTGTTTCATTATATTCTACGCCAAAGTGAGGTTATCCTTTAAGAGTTGGAGAACTTGTTGTTGATTCTCTATGTGATCTTTCACTGCTTCAACCTTAGAAGTTTCTCTTAAATATGACATGGTGGATGGTGGATGATATCCATAAAGTGCCATAAATGGGGTCATTTTTTCCCTAGTATGGAAGCAAGTGTGATACCACGATTTAGCCAGAGGTAACCATTTGACCCATTGTGTTTGTTTATCAGATACAAAGCAATGAAGACATCCTTCCAAACATTTGTTTATTATCTCAGTTTTCCCATCCGATTGAGGATGACACAATGAGTTATGAGTTGATTACCTAGACAAGAAAATAATTCCCTCCAAAAATTTCCTGTGAAAATAGGATCTCTAACGCTTACAATAATCTTTGGGTTTCCATGTAGCTTTTGAATTGTTTCCATAAATGTAGTAGCAATTGTACGGGCTTTAAATGGATGAGATAATGCACAAAAGTATGCATACTTGGTAAGTCTATTAATTACCACCATGATGCCACACTTTCCTTCGGACTTGGGTAAACCTATCATAAAATCCATTGAAAACTCCTCCCAACATTGACTTCAAATGGATAAAGGTTGTAACAGACCCAAGATCTTAATTGTCTCAACTTTATTTCGTTGGAAAATCGAACATTTTGCCAAAAAATTTTGAATATCATATTTAAGTCCATCCCAAAGAAATTCCTTCTTAATCCTGTGGTAAGTTTTTAAAAATCCTGAGTGCCCTCCTAAGGGAAAGGTGTGAAATTCTAGAAAAATATTTTGATTGAGTTGGGAATTCTTAAAAAGGTATAGGTGATATTTGTAACATAATGCATCATTTTTCTAGCTAAATGTATCAGATGTACTAGGATATTGCTGCAACTTTTGAATGAGTGCCCACACTTGTTCATCATTCTTCCGTTCATCCTCACTTCGATTATCCAATCTAGTTGGATAATATAAATGGCAGAAAGCAATCCTTCCACATCCTCATCCTTTCTTGAGAGTACATCTCCAACAACATTTTTCTTCCCGTTTTTGTAGATGATTTCAAAGTCATAACCCAACATCTTTGTGACCCATTTTTGTTGTTCCTCTGAACATAATATTTGTTCTAAAAAGCATTTAAGACTATCATGATCAATTTTTACCTTGAAATGCCTTCCCATTAGGTAAGGTCACTATTTCTTATGTGCATGTAGTATTTCCAACATTTCCTTCTCATAAGTAGCTTTGTGTAAATACTTTACTTTGGCTAGACAACTTTCAAAAGAAATGGGTCTTCCTCCTTGCATTGAAACAACACCAATTCCATTTCCTAAGGCATCAAATTCCACATTAAAGTTTTCTTTGAATTCTGGCATAGATAAGACCAATGATTCGCACATTGCCTCTTTAAGATGCTCAAAGGCCTTATTTGGGTTTGGAGTCCAAGAAAATGAATCTTTCTTTAGTAATGTTGTTAGAGGTGGTTCTATTCTCCCATAATTCTTAACAACTTCCGATAATACCGTGTCAACCCAAGAAATATTCATAGATGCTTTATGGATGTGGGGATCTTCCATTCCTTAATGGATTTACTTTTGTTAGGGTCTACCTTAACACCCTCATGAGATACAATATGACCTAGATATTCCACTTCTTGTACTCTAAAGAAAAATTTGAAGGTTCTTGCATATAATTGTTTATGCTCTAATAGCTTGAGCATCCTGTCAACATGGTCAGCATGATTCTTCCAAGACTTGTTATATATTAGTATATCATCAAAAAATACTAACACAAATTTTCTAAGGAAGGGCCTGAAAATGGAATTCATCAAACCTTGAAATGTAGAAGGTGCATTGTTAAGGCCAAAAGGCATGACCAAAAATTCATAATGACCTTCATGATTTCTAGATGTTGTTTTCATAATGTCTTCAGTCTTCATTCTTATTTGATGATATCCTAAACAGAGATCAAACTTTGTGAAGTAAATTGTTGCATGTAATTCATCCAATAATTCATCAATGATAGGAATGAGAAATTTATCTTTAATAGTGAGCTTGTTGAGCTCCCTATAATCCGAACACATGCACCATGATTCATCCTTCTTGTGCACTGATGTTGGAGTATAGAAATAACTTTTACTAGGTTGAAATATACTTGCCTCTATCATTTCTGCAACCATACGTTCAATTTCACTCTTTTTGGCATAGGGATATCTCTAAGGCCTTATGTTTGGAGGAATACTTCCTAGAATCAAATGAATAGCATGATCATGACCATGAATAGGTGGGAGGCCTTTGGGAGTCTCAAATACCTTGGAATGATTGTCCGAGACTTTTTGGAGGTTTGGAGAAATAGATTATTTCGATGTTTGAACCTCTAGAGAACATAATTGTTTAATTATGCCTCATTGTTATTTCTTTAGAAGATTTTTCATGCTATTATTGTTGATTATATTTCCTGGTTTCCATGCGATACCCTTTAATTCAACTTCCTTTACTTCCCACAAAAATTTCAAGACAAGTTCTTGAAAATTAAAATTTATTTTACCCAAAGATTGTAACCATTGGACTTTTAATACAACATCAACAACACCAATTGGAGTGGAAAGCATTGAACTATTCAATACATATTCTCCCATGGATAGCTTGACATTATGGCGCTTTCCAGAGCAATTTATGGTTCCTCTATTTGCAACCATCACTTGACACTCTCGTGCTAGATATAGGAAGCAACTTAATTCCCTTAGTATCTTACAATGAATAAAATTATGGGTACTACCCGAATCAATTAACACTATTACCTTTTTCTTCTTGATATGTCCTTCTATCTTGAGAGTTTGAGGAGTGGTAATTCTTGCCATTGCATTACAAGATATGGATGGATTCATTTATTCTTTCTCTGGTGTTGATTAATGGTGTATGTCCTCCACATTTGATGTTTCTTTTTCCTTTTCTTCCTCCTCTTCACAATCTATGTAGAATAATTTCTTCTCAGCACACTTATGACCTTTAGTGTATTTTCTATCACAACTGTAACAAAACCCTTTCGCTATTTTTTCCTCCAATTGTTGTAGTAATACTTCCCCCTTTATAGTTGTGATTGGTAGACTTCCCTGTTGCCATAATTTTTCTTTCAATTTTTCTTGCCACCCTGATGGAATTATCCAAGGAATCAGGTTCCCAAAGGAAAACCTCATATTGGATGTTATCTTTTAAAGTATCTATGAAGACATCAATCCTAAGTTGATTTAGAATATTGGTTACCGTAATATTCAATTTTTGGAATTCTTCATTGTGCTCTGCCATTGAACCCTTTTGTTTGAGATTTATCAATTGGTTAAAGAAGGTTTTGCTCTCTGTATCTTCATAATGTGCTATCATTTCTTCCGTAAACATTGACCAGGTGACAATTGGTTTATAAGAAAAATGATCTATACCATAGAAACTGATTGAGTTCTAAATATAAATATGTAATATGTACCTTTTGTGAGTGTTTCACATCGTGCAGATCAAACTATTGCTCCATCTGTCGTATCCAGGTTACCAAATACTTTCCATGAAACTTCCTCATCTCTCTATTTGAAATGTGGTGGTTCTTAAACCCAATACGAGTGTCTCTAAAATTTTGATTGATATTTATTTTGTCTTCATCATGATTTTCGTGGATTGCCTTGTAACCAATGGGATGCCTTTCTTCTAGAATCTTTGCCAAACCTTCTTTCAATTCTTCTACCTTAACATTCATCATTGCTTCCATGTATGATTTTAAACCATCATACAAAACTACCATGTCCCTTTTTATACCATATATCGTAACATTCATCATGGATTCCAATTCATTCTTTGTTACTTTCTGCAAGAGAAAAATTTGTTGCATTTGGTCTTGCAATTTTG
This sequence comes from Pinus taeda, assembly GCA_000404065.3. Taxonomy (NCBI): domain Eukaryota; kingdom Viridiplantae; phylum Streptophyta; class Pinopsida; order Pinales; family Pinaceae; genus Pinus; species Pinus taeda. The sequence continues at coordinate 18,695 of APFE030882030.1, read as the reverse complement.
ATATATCATGTTGCATTTCTTCCTCTTCTTCATGTGTCCTAGTGGAGCTTGTGGGTTTCTTACTAGGAATTTCCATTTTATTTCTTTGGGGCATCAATTAATGATAATTATGCTTCACTATGCCCTTTTTAATCACTTCAAACTAATTTTTCAAACGAAACTTATTCAAAATTTTAAAAATACTACACACTGTTTTTTTTGCTTCGTAGAAGCTCGATATTGAATATGTTGTATCTCTATAATTTCCAATCCCCAAGGTCTAAAATTTTGTCCTATGGTAGCCCTTTGAAATTTGTTTTCAGTCCCACGAAGTCTGATCAAGATTTGGCTCTTCAAGAAAGAGTTAGGCCAAATCTCCCACAGTGGCTTGATTATAGACTTCTTCAATAGATCAGACTTGTACTAAGTGCCATGTATCATTGTTTCCACTGTCAGACCTAAAAATTTACAATGAAAAACTGCAGTCTTCACTCTTTCTGTAACTTCTTACAAAATTTCAATCTGATACTCATAGAGAAATTGATGACGATTTTCCCAAGGTCACCTATTTGGGATGTAATTTGGGATCATGCAAAAACCCTAACTTATTTGGATCTTATCTCTGAATGTATATTGGGACAATATCTTTAATTCATACATGAGGTTCAGCATGACTTTGCCTGAAATGGGTTTTTTTTAATATTTTGAAACATTGTAGAAAAACGTTATAGCACAAATTCCACAATGACCTATTTGGAGCAGCGAAACCCTAGAATCCAAACCTTTGATACCAAATGTTATGCAACTAGCTCACAAAATAGAAGAAAAGATAGATCAATGCCTTCAAAATAAACCTCTTTGAGGGGGAAACCTCCTTTAAATTACATAAATGAAAAATTCTTGGATGATTCAAATGACACAACCTCCTTTCTATATATAGGAGTCTAAGACTTGATGGTTGCGGAAGCAAAATGCATGATTCCATTGGGCTAGATGAGGTTAAGTTGCTTGGCAAATTGGCTAAGTGTGAGATTAGTGAAACAGATGTAAACAATGATATGACTCGACTATGACCACACATGAACACTTTGTGATACAACGTAGACCATCCGGAATATATGAAGCATACTCTACTTTATGCAACAAATTTGGTGAAAAGAGTGCATGAAGTGAGTGTAAAACATGTCTATGTTATGATAACAACTCATGCGTGCATGCTTTCCCTTGAAGAAAAACAACATCCCCTTTGCATGAAAAACAACAACCCCTATGCCAAAATATGACAAATGCTTCATAGAGATGAGAACACAATCAAATCTTGAGATTAGGGAGGGGAGATTTAAATTATCCAGTTACCAATAAGTGACCAAGGATGATCGATTCTAGGATCCAATGTAGGCTCCAAAATTTGCATGGGAGCCAAAATTTTGGAGGGTGGTTGTAGCCGCCACAACACAATGCAATATAAGTTGATAATATTTTAGGAGGGAGGCTCCAAAATGAAGAGAAGGAAAAAAATTTGAGGGTGGTTGTAGCCACTACAACATGCCCTTATAATTTCTTAGAAATGACTTTCTTGGTATGTGTGTGTTTTTCCAATCAACCCCTATTCTAATTGAGTTTGTTATATGTCTAACTCTTATTGATCTTTGTGAAGTTGGGTTTGCCTAACCCATGACATGAAATACCTATGCATGATGATGAATTCCTAGGTGTATGTGTTTACCTACTTTTCAATGGTCATGAATCCTAGGGTTCAGAACTAAGCTCTATTCAAAGATTGTCTTTATAGGATGATAGTATTTGCGAAATTCTAGGGTTTTGACCTCTATACACGTAAAAAACTCTCATGATTTGAGATTTATGTAACATTAACCAAATATAAATTTTAGTTGGGATTAATGTTTGACTAAAAATATAGGGTTTTCAACTAATACTAGTGGAAGCTAGGCATGTTAGTGACTATGTTGTGATTGGTTTTGATTTATTCTCTTGTATGAAATCTAGGATTTGTATGAAACCCTAGTTGAAAAGCTAACATATGAATTCTTAAATTTGTTAGATGCATTGTATATATATGTGTGTGTTTGAATTATTTATAGGGTTTGCTATATGTTGTAGTAGGGTATGTCACACCTTTGGAAGAAACATTGAAACCCAAGATGGAATGAAAGTTGTTATGAAGTAGTCTATGGTTTATGACAAAGTCCCTAGAAGGATGTTGAATAATATGTGATTCTTGTTTAATTTTGGGTATATGATATATGTAATATTGAAATTCTTCCATAATTATGATATGGATAACTTCATGCTTCTATATTTTTTGTTGTACTTGCTATCTATAACCACCCTCCTCCCACATCTAGCCAACTAGCCATCCAATCAGAGTAAACATGTGACAAGAGAGGCAACTATGAAGGGATTCAACCACCTTATTGACCTTAAGGAAATGGAATCAACGGAACACATCAATAATACCTTCCACACAAGTAATAACACCCCTCAGAGACATCTTAGCCACACAAGCATGTTGCCCCTGGGTCCCACTAATATTTTAGGCTTCTTGACCTCTCGACACTCTCATGATATAGGCATGCCCACATCCAGGGACCTCTAGATGCTCCCACAAGACTGGATACATACGTCCAGGGACTTTTCCTAGCAGACCTGTGCTAGTGTCCGCGAAATTTAAGGAACTTTTCTAGCTCAGAATTATGGGCACTAACCAATACTTGTAGTACCTTTCAAAATCCATCAAACACATGATGACAAGAATAATAAACCAAAAATCAACTTCAGAACTAGGCATGACCATCCCTAATAAGGATTGAAATTCTTCCAAACACTTAGCATCAACGAAATCTACAGGTCTAGGATATAGGACAGAGCATGAATGACTGCAAAATATTTTGAAACATGACAAGAAGGATCACCACCTTCTCCCTTGAACTGTTATGACATCAATTAGGTCTCACATCTATTTTTTTAACAATTATAAGTAAATACATGAAATAACCATGGCATGAACCTGTTAATTAACCATGCTTATAACTAGCATAAAACCATGGAGATAATAGAGATCTAGTAGCCATTAAATTCACATATAAAGAAACAAAAAAGAAAGAAAAATTAGTTTTCATTAACTGTATACAAATCCGACCAGGTTCAAGACTTCAACGTAGCACTCGACTGTAGATATGGATAAACCAATTATTTATTTCGACAAATCACCCTTGTGCCATATTCCAAGCATGAACATGGGATCTCAAGGATAAACCAATCCAAAAGAAACCAAGGGAATCCATAGGTTAAAACACCTCCACACTTACAAAAACATGATCACATCAAAAATAATGCTCTGATCACAAAACCAAACTGACCTTGGAATTCCATTGAGAACCCAACACCATCCTTGAGGAATTTTAGGTCTCCTTGGCTCCGAGGCTTGACCACAATCCAATCCCAAATCAATAGGCCCTAAATTGAGGCCAGTCTGTCAAGCTTTACCACAATCCAAACTAGTATCACTAGGCCCTAAAGCCAACCTCCTCTCTCAGGATTTACTATGTATTCCACCAAAAGGGATCAAGGGATTCCTAGGCCTTTGGGAATGAAACGTGAGACCACCTCCTCCTCAAATTCTGAAATCCATCTAGAAACTACAAAGCTCAAAACCAAGATAAACATCCCAACACACCATGACATCTACAAAAGGCAAGGCTAGGCTAAAAACCATTGTCATAACCCAGCAAAACCATGCCACTGAAAACAAGGTAACCTTACAAAAACATGGAAAGCCATGTGTTGTTCCTTAAGAAACCAATTTTCTGGTTGTAGAGAAATTGTGCTTAAGACATTAATAAATATTATTTATTGTCACTTATTTATCACTTTATTGTTTGCCATGTTCTCAAATGAAAGACATGGAGAACTTGGTCTTTAACCCTTAATACATATAAGACCAGAACATCTTAGAATGCCATTTGTTGCTAGATATAAATGATGAATGAAGAATGCTTGAAGGAGAAGTTAAAGATAATATGTTGATCTTTCACATAAACTATTATCCGTCACTTAGAAGAATTATTAAAATGAGAAATGAATCATAAAAAATATGCTACATAACACAAAAACTACTATCTGTGACTCTTGGAGAAGTTAAAGACAATATTCTGGTCTTTCACAGAAACTATTATCTATAACTTAGAAAGGAAGGTGAAAACTTCAAGTATAGGAGTGTTCTTTTAAGGAATTTTAACTTTATCTACATAAACAAATAAAGACCTGCAATTTCATTACTATACTTGAAAGAAGAAAACATAACATGACACATGATAGAGAAGGTTACAAAATTATACACAACAACTCATGGAAAGTTTTGATCCTTTCATTAATCAAAGATGATATTAGGAATACAGTGGCTTATTCTCCAGGTTCTCCAAAATTCCAACAACCCCACCCTTTAAAATTCCCTTTTCAGGCCTTTATCTCTTGTATCAAATCAGTTTTGGAACTGATTTCTTGGAATAGTTAATAAAGTGCTTTATAATAGTTATAAAACTATTTTCTCTTTGAAATTATTCAACTTAATTACATATACAATATTAAACCTAGAAAATATGTGAACTGCACCAAAAGCTTTGAAAGGGGTCCATATATATATATTATATATAATATATATAATATATATATATCTGTTGGGAATGATCTGATTGGCAAAGTCATAAATAAAACATGCCCATCTGCCTTTTCTTCAGACTCGGCTTTAACATTGATTTTTTCCTTTATCAAGCGAAATTAACGCAAACCTTTGGTAACTGTGGAACTGAAAAAGTATTAACTCTGCTTCATAAATCCATGGGATCCACCTTTTCAGCACTCCGTTGACTTCCCATCACAAATCGCAATCGACCCTTTTCAGTGGTGCATTAACATAATGTTGGACTTACACATAAATCCTTCATATTTGCGCTATTTCCATTATATCTCTTTTATAATAGCAAAACACCATAAATATGCATTTTCTGCTTTTCACACGGGCTCTGCACAACTATCGAGGGATACCTTTATCACAATCACTATCGACAATTTCCATTTTTATATCGACCCAACCCTTAACATATTGTGATATGACAGACGCGTCGAAGTTATAGAACATAATATAAAAATTATCGGGTCCTGAATCCTTATCGCAAATCGCAATAGACGAAGGGACCAATACATATGCGTTCGGCGGTTTACGGCCCTGCCGTAATTGTAAAACATGATATATATAATCTCGGGTCTAGATCACCGTTGCAAATCACAGTTGA
>APFE030882026.1:0-19274 GCA_000404065.3 Pinus taeda | reverse complement strand
CATTTACGGAAACTGAAAAACTGAAAGAGACAGTTGCGGGGGTCCAAATGGGATAGGTGGGTGGCCACCAACATCCACCTGGATCACAAACAATACAAATACGCCCCATGGTGATACACTTGTCCTAATGTACCCCTTGTCCAACATTTCCTTCAACTGCAATTTTAACTCAACCAACTCATGTGTGCTCATCCTGTAAGGTGCTTTTGATGTTGGAGCTGCCCCTAGCACTAACTGAATAGAAAATTCAACCTCGCTGTGAGGTGGAAACTCTGTAATTTTCTCAGGAAATACATCCTTGAATTGTTGTAAAACTGGATACCTGCTCAACACATTTATATCCTCAAATTCTGTACCCTTATCACTAGAAATGTGCACTGCAAATATCTTACACCCTTTACTGTGACTATGCTTTGCTTGCATAGTCATCACCATCCTAACTGATGTGGCTTTCTTCTTACCTTGTAAGACTCTTGGTTCTCCATTGTCATCAACACACTCAATAGTTTTGTCATAACAATCTACTTTGGCTCTATGAAGATACAACCAGTCCATGCCCAAAAACATATTGTATGAACCCAACAGTAATACATTCAAATGTGTTGCAGTAGGTATACCATTTAAGTCAAATGCACAAGTGATCTGTTGTTGAATGTTATTTTTGTTGTGCTAATTTCAACTTCAGATTTAAAAACAAATGCTTGTCAATTGCTTCATGTGCATGGTTCTCTTATGGTGTTTGTGATCGGAAACAAGTAAATTTATCAAGTTTTATGTGAAATACATGAGAAAAATAACATGAAAAACAAGTGTTGAACAACAGCAATGAAAAGTACAGCAAACCATCAACATGAACACTTGACACAGTGTTTTGATGAAGGAGTACACCCCTCTTGGGCTACATCTCCTTGGTCCAGATTCCATGGCTTAGGCCTTTGTATTAGCTCAATATGGAAAAAATGATGTTTGCAAAGCTCTACTACTCTTGAAACCTACTTCAATGTGTTCAGAATGCTCAAATCAGCTAGGAACATCTTTTCCTAAGCTCCATTTGGTCAATTTTTTCTCCAGTTATGACCAAAACTGCTTTCTCCTAGAAAACCTCCACTAAAACTAAAGGAACTCCAGTTAACTTCACTAAACTTGGAGTTTCCTCCGAATTTGGATGGTCTGCCAAAACACCGCTGAATTAAACTAGGGGTTTAATTAATGTTAAATAGGATTAATTAAATACTAATCTGAGATTAGCTCTAACACCGCACATTTAAATGACATGGTTAGGCTAACCGTTAGCCTTAACCCTCCGCTTCATGGTAGTGGACACATGTTATGGTTTGGATTGGCATTAGTTGCATTATCCATGCGGTTATATAACTGTTTGCTTGATAGTTACGCGGAGGCGGACACATGTCGCAATTATGGTGTGTTGGCCTTTGGTCTGGTGGTTTCCTTACCGTTTGAGCTGGCGGTTGGATAGTCGTAATTGTTCCCACCGGGGAGCGTTCACATGGAAAGGTTGGCTCGCAGGCTAGCCCTCCTAACCCTCAACCATAACACATTATAACCTTAAATACATATGAGATTCAGTATCTATTAAGTTCCAATGCGTGGTGTAACGGTATGTCGTGGGCACTATTGGAAATAATACTAAGAGGGGGGTGAATCAATATTATTAGATCAATAATTTTATTTCCAAAACAAATTTATATACACTACTTCAACTAAGTGAACTAGCATATACACGCAATTGTACATAAAGCAAGCAGCGTATATGTAGAGAACTTTTGATTTAGTCAATTTATCATGTATTGAACTTTAACCAGTATATCAGAGATTTATTAGACAGTGCAATAAAAGCAGAATAAAGCATCACACATAAGAAACACACATGAACACCAAGATATAAGGTGGAAACCCAATGTGGGTAAAAACCACCTGATGATGTCGTCTCTATTTTCTTTTAATAATAAGAAAATCTGTTTACAATCTTGTACTGGTGCAGACTCATACCAGTACGTAGGCTTCTACCTGCAAAAGGTTACAACCTTCTCTCATTCTCCAGCTTCTACTGGAAGGGAGCTACAACCCCCTAGCTCTTGTACTAGTCGATATGTTTACTAGTACATAGGCACCGACCTACAGAAGGTTACAACCTTCTTTCTTCCTCCAGGGACCACATTTCATAAATTTTCAGACTAGATACTCCTGGAACACAACACCACAATCTGAAGGACACATTTCATCCAATTTTCATACTGGACCCGTCAACAACATCATAACTGCAATACAATCATCAAATACATTTGCATCAACCAATCACCGAAACTCAATCATCACTTTCTGAATCAACCACAACTGAATCAATCAATCACTTTGACAACCCATCATCACTGTAGAAAATCACAATCAATCTGATCATTCAGAACACAGTCACCATAATACAGTCACCATAACCCAAAGTAGAACCCAGAACTCTGTAACAGCAAACCGAAACAAATGAAACATACTTCATAAGGTATACTCTACTTCCATGTGTCGAACCAGCATGTATACGCGCTTTTATCAAAGCCAACCAATGTATACATCTGCAAATATTAATTCATAATTTTGCAGCTATTCCAGACTTCAGTTATACCTAGATCATAACATTTACATAATAACACATGCGCCAATATTCAGATCTAGACTATACATGATCAAACCACATAATGATAATTCATTTCAAGCCTTAAGATCCCAATCCATCTTTTTTTATTTCATCAAACAATTATCAAAATAATAGCACAAGGACAAATTTTTGCTGGCACGCGCTCCTTCTTTGCAACAGTCGACTGCTCCAGCGCGTCCCAGGCATCTGCGCCCATCCGTCCGCCCAGCCTCATCAATGGAGGCCAGCGGGGACCCTGATCCCCCTCCTTCGCCGCCTCCGGAGGTGTTAGCCTTCAGATCAATGATAGCTACTGGTCCAAAGCGCCCACCCTCAGCTTCTCAACAGAAGTTCGTAAAGAAACTGGACACGATTCCATCGGTAGCCCTACCAGAAGAAGAAACTTGTAAAGTTGCGTTGAACCTTGCGGAGAGAGGCCTAATAAGTCAGTTCACTGGCCTCTGGCCATCTCCCAAGTTGGTGGATGAATGGACCCAAAGGAACTGGAAGCCCCTGATCAAAGAAGGAGTTAAAAGTTATTTTGTAGGCAAGTGTTTCTTTGTGTTTGTCTTTGAAAACCCAGATGACAAAGGTTTAATCTTTAGAAATGGACCGTATTTCATGGGGCCCAGGATCTTTACCTGAACAAATGGTCCCCTGATTCCGATCCCACCCAGGACATACCCTTTACTGTCCCGGTCTGGGTTAGTCTCCCACATTTGCCTCTTCATTACTAGAACCAAAAATCCCTACAGATCATAGGTAACGCACTGGGAAAATACATAGATCAAGCAGTGAGAAAGGACCAGTACTCATGCGCCCATATCTGTGTAGAAGTGGACCTAGAAGAGGGGTTACCGGAAGCTATCAAACTCACTGAAGCTGGGTGGACACATGTCCAGGAGTTGGACTATGAAGAGTTACCCTTTAAATGCAGACATTGCCATGGCCATGGCCACTTTGCAAAGAACTATAAAAAGAAAGCAGAGGAGAAAGCAGAAAAATAGAATGGGGAACAATGGACCCTAGTCCAGAAGAACGTAACCTCAAAAAAAGGCACAGGCAAAGGCAACATGGACAGAGGCCCTAGCAGTACCAAAGCTAACCAGGAAATGCAAGTAAATCCAAAAGGGACAGATAGTGCTCAGAACAATCAAGTTACCCTACTCTAGGAGAATGAGGCAAACACTCCACCTTCAAACAAGGAGGAAGGGGAAGTAATCCAGACCGAGGCCATCCAAGGCAGTCCCTCCAATCCTTCATATGTAGAGATAGCAAGGAAAAAACCAGTTGAAAGCTCTGGGTTCTCGGAGGATGAAACCTATGAGTGACAAACAAAAAAAGTTGGAAGGAAATCCCGCAAAGAAAAGAGGGAGGAGGAGGCAGAAAGACTCAAAACACAAGGAAGCCAAGCAACCATAGAAATGTCTATTAGGCGAAATATCAGACCAAGGCCTTCCAAGGGAGGCCTCAATACTCCCTCAAGTAAGTAATGAATCTTGTCTCTTGGAACTGTAGAGGATTGGGGAATCCCTCCAAAATAGAAGCAGTTCAGGATCTTATGAAAGCAGAGCCCTCAGATATCATCATGCTCTAAGAGACCAAAATAGAAGGCCAAGCCCTTCTAGAGATCAGCAGTTCAAAGTGGAATAAAAGAGTAGGCAAAGCTGTCAGCTCAAGGGGAACTTCTGGAGGGTTGGCAACTCTCTAGAACGAAGACCTTTTTCATTTGAAAAACCATAAGGAAACATAGCACTGGATCCACACGAAATTTATGCACAAAGAAAGTAAGTTGTCTATTTCCCTTTTCAATCTTTATGTTCCAATTTCTTATTATGAAAAGCGAGAATGTTGGAACTCCCTTTCAGCCTTCTTGGAGCAGTGATCCCCCAGCAATATCATCATAGCAGGGGATCTCAACATCATCATGAAACCAAAAGAAAAGAGGGCAGGGATAAGCAATAGAGATCCCATGTTAGATGAGGTGGAGGAACTCTTTCAGCGCTGGGATCTTCTGGACTTCAATCCTATCAGAGGCATTTATACCTGGTCCAATAACAGAGTGGGATCAGATCACATCTCAGCACGATTAGACAGATTCATGGTACAAAGCTCCATAATGATGAACAAAAAGATAATCATCACTAAAATCCTGCCTAAACTTGCTTCTGATCATAAGCCTATTCAGCTACTCTTGGAAGATGAAGAAGAACTGGGGCCTATTCCATTCTGGTTCAGCCCTCTATGGATCGAGAAGGAAGGTTATATAGAGACAGTGAAGGCAGCTTGGGCCAAAACTTTCAAGGGATCCCCAAGCTATGTCTAGGAGCAAAAATTGAAAGCCACTAAGCAGGCTCTGAAGAACTGGATAAAGAGACCAGCCCCCTCTCCTACTGAGCAAAGAAAGGAGTCAGTCCATTCATTGCAGACTCTGCAAATAGAGATGGAAAACAAAGATATCACAACTGAGTTGCTGGAAAAAGAAACAAAAGCTCAACGTTCTGCTCACCAAACTTTCAGAAAGGAGGAAGAATATTGGCGACTAAAATCTAGAAGTTTGTGGTTGAAGGCTGGAGACTGAAACACCTCCTTCTTCCACTGACAATACAGAGCGAGATTGACAAGGAATCACATAGCAGAAATCAAAACAACAGTGGGCACTGTTTGCAAAGGTTTTAACCAAGTCAAAGCAGCCGCTGAAACCCACTTTAGGAATCTTTATAGAGAAGAAACCCACATAAATAATGAGGAAGCCGCTGATTTCATCGCCAACATCCCTTCTCTTATTAGCCCTGAAGAAAACGCAGCTCTCTGCAGGCCAATTATGGAGGAGGAAATCATAAATGTTATTTGGTCCATGGACGCAGATAAGCCTCTCGGGCCTGATGGATTTACAATCCATTTCTTCAAGTCTTGCTGGCATCTTATCAAAGCTGATCTCTGCAAAATGATAGGTTGGTTCATGAAAAAAGCCAAGATAGGTGGAGGAACCAACTCCACTTACCTCGCTCTAATCCCCAAAGACACCAATCCGAAGACATTCGCAAGATTCAAGCCCATTTCGCTGTGTAACGCGTCATATAAAATCCTAGCTAAATTGCTAGCAAACCGGATCAAGCCGTTTTTAAAAAGATTGATCTCCCCACCTCAAGGCGGTTTCGTGGAAGGCAGGCATATTCTAGATAATGTAATCCAGGTACAGGAGATCATTCACTCTAGCAAGCAACGGAATGAAAAAGGCATGTTGATTAAATTAGACATGGTTAATGCCTTCGACAGAGTGGACCGCTCTTTCCTCAGCAACGTCCTATTCTCATTTGGCTTTTCGACCCAATTCGTAAATCTCATCAAAGCTTGCATCAACAAACTATGGATCGCCCCACAAATTTCTTCCAAAGCCAGAGAGGCATCAGGCAGGGATGCCCCCTCTCCCCATTCCTGTACATCATAATGGCAGATTCCCTCAGTCGAAAACTCACTGCAGAAAGACTAAACGGCAATATCCCGGGTCTCAAACTGTCCCATGGAGCTGAAGCCCTGAACCACGCTCTATTCGCTGACGATTCCCTTCTCCTTGGCGGAGCCTCCATCAGAATCGCCAAATCCATAAACACAGTTCTCAAAAGTTATTGCAGAGCCTCAGGGGCATTAATAAATGAGAATAAAAGTAAAGTTTTCAGCTGGAATATAGATCAAAGGGAGCTCTCCGGTATAACCACTCTCCTCGGATTCAAAGGACAAGCAACATGGGATAGATTCAAGTATCTGGGCCTTCCCATCATATCAGGAGCCAATAAAAGAACGTTGTGGGGTGAAATAATTTTGAAAATTAAAACAAAAATTGCAGCATGGGGAGGCTATTGGCTGACGAAGGGAGGCAAAGTAATTTTAATAAAAGCCATGTTGTCGACGCTACCAATCTATCAGGCAGCATTTCTCCTAGCACCAAGAAATGTGTCGGAGAAAATATCCAAACTGCTTAGAGACTTCTTGTGGCAGGGAGGAAAGGGAAATGAAAACAAAATTCATCTGGTGAATTGAGATGTGGTGAAAAAAACAAAGGCAGAAGGAGGGTTGCAAATTAGAGATCCAGCTCTTGTCAATTTAGCACTGGGAGGAAAGACCTTGTGGAAGCTAATCCACGAGCCCTCCCACCTGGTTAGTGTATTGTTGCGCACTAAGTACAGACCCAACAAATCCCTCAGTGATCTTCAGAACACAAATGCAGTCAACAGCACGCAGGTGTGGAAACTTTGCTGCAAGAGCAACAAGTTCTTCAAAAAACAGGTTTACAAGATCCCCGGCAAGGGCAAACGCACCCACCTGTGGCTTGACAGTATTATGGGGAAAGAACCTCTAGAGAATAATGAGGACATAACTGATCTTAGAGACTGACTGAAGCAAGCAGGAGTCAACACCATAAATGAGTTGTCAAACTGGGATCATCGTGGAGATTGGGCAGGATGGGATTTTCATGGAGTCCCAGCCCGGTTATCCCATTAACAAACCCTGCTTGAAGATCTGCTGGAGGAAGCAGCCCCTGTCAACAGATCCATGAAAGACAAATGGGGTTGGGGTCAGTCCGAAGTCTACACCACAGCAGCAGGATACAGAGCATTGCAGGCCTCAAGAATTAGCAGACAAACTCCGGCTTTTTGGAAGAATGTCTGGGACCCCCTAGCCCTACCAAAAGTGAATTTTTTCTTTTGGACCCTGGCTCATAATAATCTCCTAACTGGTGATAACTTGGAAAAAAGGAATATAGCAAGGCCGCACAGATGTGTGTTATGCAGCAGCAATTACAAAACAGCCCAGCACCTTTTCTTGGAGTGCAACTTTGCAAAAGAGGTATGGGGAATTATTTTACATGAATTTCAGATTATACTGCCTTCACAAATCTCTGTTGCAGAACTCTACGCCACATGGAGTCGATTCTATTCCCAGTACATCCCTTCCAAATCATTCTGGAGTAAAATTTGGACAGCTATCCCAAAATATGTTTGTTGGCAGTTGTGGCTGGCTCGAAATCAGCAGATTTTCAGAGAGATGAGGCACTCTCCTCTGCAAGTAGCAGCAAAAGCTAAATCCTTTCTCCTGGAAGCAGCCCAACAACAGTATTTCAAAGAAGACTGAATGCTACTGCCAGAAGAAAAAATATGGCTAGGCCTGTTAGAGCCCTACCCGCATAAGCAGCTCCTCTCTCCACAAAAAGCAAATCAGGAATGGCGCATAAGAGATGAAGATGACAAATTCCAATCATGGTGGCGGTCACAAAACTTAACCACAATTTTCTTCGATGGAACGTCTAAAGGTAATCCCGGAGCCACCAGTGCTGGGGGGGTCATCTACTCTTCGGATGGGACTTCAAAAGACTGTTTCAGCTGGGGGTTAGGCCAGAAATCTAACAATCAAGCAAAGATCCTTGGGCTACTTAAATCTTGCCATATTGCAAGAGACAAAGGTGCCAAAGTCCTCCAAGTCTTCAGAGATTCAAAGTTAATAATAAAAAACCTAAAGCTAGGAAATTTATTTAGCAATGCCAGCCTCAATAAAATACTGGACAGATTGAAGAGAGTTCTCCTAGACTTTGACACATGTAAGTTTTATCATATTCTTAGAAAGTCAAACAGTGAAGCTGATCAGATGGCAAACAAAGGCAGCTCTCTGATGAAAGGACTGCTAATTGTAAACAATGAAAGCATTGTACAAATGCCCTGAAAATCTAGCAGAACATAATCAGCAACAGTTAGAAATCTACAATGTAATAGGAGCCGCTTGGGCAAAGACCCAAGATTTTTTCAAATAAATAAAAATCATAACCGTTTTAGTTAATTAAAAAAAAAACCCTAAGCCATAAATTTAATTAATTCTAAGTCCTATGTAAATTTAAATTCTCCAAAGGAAAAACTCATTGGTCCTTAAAAATCAAAATTTAAAAGGTCCCGGGACTAAGGTAAATTAATTATTTTGCTAAATTTTAAGCCTTTGGTCCCTGAAGTTAAGTCAAAGTCAAATTTTTGAGGAAATTAACTCAAAATTTGTATTTTTGAGTTAATTAAAATTCATTTAATTGAAAAATTCGAATTTCCTCAAGAATAGGAAATTTCGACAAATGAGATTAAAAGAAATTTTAATCCTTATCAACGGTCAAGATTGCTTTGACGAGGATCACTCGAACTAACCATTGGAGGATGTATCTTTAAATAGAAAGTCATTCGTCAATCAATTCATCCGACCTTTGAGTCGTGTGCTAAGTAGTGTTGCACTAATCGGGAAATAATCGCGATTATATCATTTAATCACGATTATTTCAACTAAATGATAAAATCGCGCGTAGTAATCGGATAAAAAAAAATATTCCCAACTTTTTCGAAAAAAAAATATAATTAAATTTATATATATATATGAACAAAAAAAAATCGTAGAAAAAAAATAATAATAAATAAAATAAAATTTTGAGGAGGTGACCCAAGCTACCCCTATCACAAGTAGAGGGCGTGGTCTACCTCCTGTAGCTCCTAGTTCTTCAGCTTCTAGAGCACAGCGGACTCCATATTCTGCTGCGACCTGCCAACTCCACCAACATCTACATCTCGAGGGGCAAAGGAAATCAGTAGTATTAGACTTCAGTTATTTGGCTCATTTCATTGTATATGACATTATGACTCATGATATGAGATACATTATTATATTTTTTGTTGATATTTTGAGGCTGAGTTGGGACTTAGGAGTCAGGACTTACTTTTCAGGACATGATTCACTGTTATGTGTGATTTTAGCACTAGAGATGATATTAAACATCTTATATATTAGTTCTTTATCATATCTATGTATCAATGTATTTATTTTATGTTGTAGATAGTTTAGATATTAAAAAAATTGGAAAAAAATGAATATTTTTGTACCAAACGATTTTTTCCCGATTATTACCGATTTTTTCCCGATTATTACAATTTTTTCCAATTTTTTCCTTGCACTGATATTATCCCGATAACAATTAGTGCAACATTAGTGCTAAGCGAAAAGCTCTCGTGTAATCTTTTTTGAATAATAAAGAAAGACTTTGTGGTTAATTTTCACCGGTGTTACTCTTCATGGAAATACTGTAAGATGTGTCATTTTCATGCTTAAATTTTTTTTAGCCATTGATAATAGCTTCTAAAAAGTGATTTGAGTACTGGTATCTTACTCAGTCACTGGGGTTTAAGTGATAATTTAAATTTTGAATGTAATAGCAAGTATCTCTATTTATCTACATTTTATTATTATTTTTTTGCTCTATTTTGATCGTTGAATTAAAGTTTGCAGGAAAGTCTTGATTTTTAGATCCTCGAGCGTTAGGGGAAGTTTTCAGTTGGACCAGCCAACTCCTAATCTGTGTTTTCTAAAGAGCCTAGCGTAATTTGATCTCGGGCTTATCATAAGATTTTTATTGGTGATGCATGAAGGGTTTCGAGCTAAAAAGCTCCTCTAAAATTTAAAAAAAAAAAAAAAAATTATGTGGGAAATTGTTAGATCTGGTTGTTGAGAGCCTTAGATTATCAGATCTGGGAGCGGAGTTGGACTCATACTCCTCAGATCTGATAGATCTACCATTCTTATACATAGATCTGTAAATTATTTTCAGTTTTCTGACTTGGGTTTTTCTACGTTTTAGTTTTTATCATTGTATATATCGTTTGGGTGTTTTCTTGTTGTCGTGCAGCTATAGATCTAAGGAGGAAATTTATGTAGAGTCTAGATCTAGGCCCTAGAGGGTAAGATCTGGATCTCTTGGGTTTATCAACGTGATTTTCCAGGGATATTATTCAGTTTTGTTGTGCAGTGCAAGGGTTTAAATTTAAATTTTTGTTTTAGATCTGGAAATTTCATGAGGGTTTCAACTTTCAGGGTTAAATCTGAAGCAAATGGATTCAACATTCTAATTAAGATTTCAAAAATTCTCAAAGAGTTTTTGGGCTACCATTTTTCCTGATTGGTTTGCCCCCTGTTTTTTTTTTGGGGTCCCTGCAAAATTTCAAAAAAAATTATGTTTTGAGGTTTCTGGAAAATTTTGGGTTTCTTTGTTGCATTCTCCCTTCTCATCACTCTTCCTCTTGCTGCCATACATCTATGTTTTTCAACTCTCGTTGTTGCCTTCAAAACCTCATATCCCTCACCTAACCTCGCTGCCATTCTTCCACAAATCCACAGTCCTCCTCTTCCACTGTATCGACCTGCAGAAACCTCACATCCTTCCCTCACCCTCATTTTTGCGCTCAGATCCACACGTCTAAACTCCAAACGTTGTTGTCTGTTGCCTCTCTTCGCTCTTCTATCCTATCGCCATCTAGACCTGCAAACCTTCCACACAAATCTGCAAGCCCTCATCCGCTGCATTCCTCACACGCTAACGCAACCTTATCCTCCTCGTAAGTGCAGCCTGCGGCCCTCATCAATCCGTTGGTGCCTTTCTCCCCAAACACGCAAGCCCTCGCTGCTATTGTGGCTTTCCTTTTTCTACTACCGTCGAACCATCCTCATTGCCATCCGCAGCTCCCTTCCTCGTTCACCCTCCTCTCCATCTGCGTGTGGCCTTCCGTTGCTACTATCCTCTCGCTGTATATCCAACAGCTCATCCCATTTTGTTGTCCATCGTCGAAGCCTTTTCTCACCTGCACACAACAAAGCCCTCGACTTTTCCTTTTTTTTACATTTCATTTGTATTTTATGAATACTTGGGCTTAGTTTCATTTCACCCGATTTCATTTGACCCTTTTTTATTTTCATTCGACTTTTATGTGTTTGTATATGGTTAGGGTTTTATATATATATATATATAGCTGTTAAGTTTCGTTTGAAATTCATTTAGGTTTGATTTTTTTTTGGTTTGGTTAATTTTATTCAACGATTCGAATTTATTGATTTTGTTTGGGCTTTTGTTTCTCGATTTTTTTTATTAATGATTTGATTTTATTTTGTTTTACCTTTCTTCCTTCTCTTTTTTTAACTTTTGATTTTTTTATTTTCATTTTATTTATTTTCATTAAAAAATCTAAAAAAACCTAAAAATTAAAAATCTAAAAAAAAAAAAAATCTGGTGATTAGAATTAATTTAAAAGAGATTTACGCTTTACATTAAAAATTTTTAATGTGGCCTATGGCCCATTAAAATTTCAACTTATTAACCCTTTCTGATTTACTTTGTCATATTTAAAAATTTTATTCTTCATTTACCACATTTAATTAATTTCCTAAGGAACAATTTGAATTGTTACATAAATTTCCTTTGTTGTATGTTTTGTTGGTATATTTCTCTATTGTCAAGTGCGTTTAATTTTTAAAATTATATTGGCCATAGGAAAAAGTTAATTATTCTAATCTGGGTTCATTATTGAAAATCATTTTAGATCTAGACATCTTTGATGATAGAGTTTTGGGTGTTTACATTTGATCATTCATGATCGTCCTATTCGTCACATTTGTTAATTGCTATGGATAAATTGTTTTACTTAATCTATGGTTAATCGAATACTAAGGCACTGGTCTATAATCATTTCTATCCTGTAATTGTGTCTTGTGCTTAATCTATTCATCTCAGTTGACCAAGATTTGTCCTATGTTCATCTGGTTATCCATCTTTAAGACTCCTAGAGCCTGTATTTCACAGGGTATTCTCATTCATTCACCTTAGGGACTACCCCCCTTGACTTGTCTAGGAGAGGGTCTAAACAGAGTAAGGATTAGAGTGACAGCCCTTACTCTGAGCGTTGTCGCAGTGCCTAGACACTTTGTGCGACAACAGGGGCGACATGTAGGACTCTTGAAACCAACTTGTAGGAGACAGTAAATTAATTTCTTCTTCATGTTTTGCAATGAAAAATGTCAACCATAGCTACATCATTCTTCAACAGTCACTCTTAGCTAGGGAGGTAGTTTTTCATTCTCTCTCAAGATCAATCTTCTCAACCAATTCATAAGTCTCATGAGCCACGGCCTAAGGAAGAGAACACAATCCAAGTTTCTCTCTCTCAACCTCATCATAAAAAAAGATACATAGCATCCATCTTAAAGCATCTCCCTGACCACAAGGTCACATAGCACACAGCTTAAGGGAGGAAACAACAAAGCATCTCTTGCACCACAACATCTCACGGCACACAACCTATAGGAGGAATAAATCTCCCAGACCATAAGGTCTCACGGCACACAGCCTATAGGAGGAATACATCTCCCAAACCATAAGGTCTCACGGCACACAGCTTACAAGAGGAATCAACAATACATCTCTTGGACAACAATGTCTCACGACACATAGCCTACAAGAGGAATCAAGAATACATTTCCCAAACAACAATGTCTTACCGCACACAGCCTACAAGAGGAACAATAATACATCTCCCAGACAACAAGGTCTCACGGCACACAACCTATTAGAGGAACCAATACATCTCCCAGACCACAAGGTCTAACGGCACAGCCTATGGGGGATGGTCCATAATATGATGTTATGTAATCAGTCCTCCCTCTTTCTCAGAGCAACAACTCCAAGTTGTTCTCTGAAATAGCCAAACTTCATTTGAGACAACGACTCTGTCAATACATCAGCAACCTGCTCATTGATAGGAACATATTCAAGCTTCACAGCACCTCTTTGGACAATGTTTCGGATGAAGTGATATTTAATTTCAATGTGCTTTGATCTGTCATGGAACACCAGGTTCTCAGATAGCTTCACATAACTTTGATTATCACAATATATAATAGTAGGCTCCAACATTTGATTAAATAAATCAGAGAACAATTTTCGAAACCATATGGTCTCACAACACACATCATTAGTAGCAATGTATTTAGTGTCAGATGTACTCAGAGCAATTGAGGTTTGTTTTCTACTAGACCAAGAATAGTCGAGCCCAAGCTAAAAATATCCAGAGGTGCTCTTTCTATCATCAAAGCTACCAGCCCGATCAGTGTCAATGAAACCATACAGTTGCCATTCCCCTAGCAAGAGTGGGATAGGTTTGTACTCTTGTCTCCTATGCCTGATTCATTGGTTAGCCTTCTATCCTAGTCCCATGGGATCTCCACATAGGGTTAACCCCTTCCCTCCCTTGTCCACACTTTGGGTTGAGCCTAAAATGATGCCTAGAGGTTGATGCAGCTAAAAAGAAAAGAAAAGCATACTTTGGCCACTTACAACAAGAAATGTACCACAAAATGCAAAAGATGTCCAGGTCATACAAATTTAGTATGTGGGCAAAACCCAAACATGAACTCTACCCCTCATTCATGGCCATCACCCTGGTTCCTATGGGCCCTAGATGAGCCCCCTTCACACTAAGGAACCCATGATTGTCCCAACCCCTAGTGGGCAATGAGTTGCCCCACCTTAAAAGGGGGTATTTACTGTTATATCCTACACTTCGTGCTCTTATCCCCTGGGGCCCCGAGCAGTTATAAAGAAAAATCAATCAAAGGCAAAAGGCATATGAAGAAGGGTGTAAAAACAAAGGTTGGGGTAGCTGCCACGATTTGCTCCCTCCTATATTCATATACCCAAGTGTGGGCTTCCCTCATCATAGCTACCCTTGTACCATGACATGTGACAAGGAGCCTTCCCTTGATCCCCACTATGTGCCATCACTATATCACATGCCACCTACCCATTGATGGATGTATCATGGACATGTCACCCCTTTTAAAGGTTGAAACCACCTAATAGGATCCTTGGTTAACCCCCTTATTGAGCTTGGAAACACCTGTACATGCCAAAGCCCACCATGGAAGGGCATGCCACCATGAAGTGCCTAATTGATTCCATGATTTGTAAGCTCTTTTACTTGATTACTCTAATGATTTTTTGTATTGGAGGGCAAGGGGACGCATTGGACGTTATGCAGGATTGCAGGTGGGTCTCCATTTGGGGTTTGGTCTCCCTATACGAGGTCCGAGCCCTCCAGAGAGTCATAATGGCACTTGTAGGGTGAGCGTAGAGAGCCATGGGCCTCCACCATAGCAGACAGCACTTCATGAATCCCCAACTCCATTCAGTGATTGCTCGTGTTCCACCTTTCGAATGAGGATGATGCACCTAGTTCACCATGCCCGGCCGGCTCCATACTTGCACCAGACACTAGACAGATGTTCTAGGGTCCAGATGAGGATTTGTCTCACTGCAAGAGACAAAGGGAGGGCTTATGTTATCATCCTAGCCCTTATAGATGGTTTACAAGCATTATTGATCCACTTGGAGACCCATGACGATGTAATTGCGCCCCCACACCCACATGGGAGCACCACATGTAACTTGCTTGGAAAATAAGGGGCCAACACCTTGTCCACTATGTTTGAAGCCTTTTTGGCACATTTGGACTCCACCAAGCCTTCTCAATGGCCCCCTTGAGAGGTTATTCTTTGTATTATTGAGCTATCTTGGTGGGCTTGTCACCAAGTCATGTCATTATTATCTATTATTTTATTATTAAGGGCTAAATTAGGCCAATTAGGCAAATTGAATCCCCTTTCATTCTAACCTCTCATCATCATTGGGATTGGATTAGTATCTCCTGAGAGATTTTTGCACTTTTTGTTGGGATGAACTTTTTGGAGCTTTCTTAATGCACTATGATGTTTGGACTTTCGCTATTGTCTTCAACGCTTCTTTCTAATGCGAAATTGAAGAATGGATATACTCTCTCTCTCTCTCTCTCACATGTAAGTCGAATTTTTTATGCCATTCTTGTTATCTTACTTATCAAATGCATGTATCTTGTTATCATTATTCTTGTATGGGTTAATGTAATGCAAAATTCTTTTCGGACCTTAAGTAAGTGATTAAATGCATGTGTTGATTTTCGAGGGATTGGGTGAATGTTCCTAGAGGCACCTCTTAGGTTGAAGACCTCGAAACTTTGTCTCCTTCGCAAATTTGAAGTATAAATCTGTATTGACCTAGTTGTTGCCCTTGGAGAGGCTAGCAAAGATCAATTAGGGCTCCTTAGCTCACGAAAATTCTCGATCTATGTGTATCTTGAATCCATTAAGCCCAAGCAATAAGGCATTGATCCATATCCCTTTGGTAGTCAAATTTACCTCTCTTTTCTTCACTTTTCCAAATTCTAGGGCTAACCCTAGAGGGTCACCTAGGGCGTCAAGCGAAATTCATTCTAGCCATTCAAAACCCTTGAGATTTGGTCCACAACTGCGCTATGATTTTCTCAAGGAGTCCTCCAACTTTGGGGCAAATTTGACTGTGGAATCTCGAGATACAGCAAGACCTAGCCGCAGGACCAATTCTTGCCCTAGGTTGATTTGGGTTAGTATCCTAATTTGGATCATTACATTCAAATCTCAAAATAAAATTAGTCCTTTGATCATATTCTCCTCCCTAGTCGGGTCAAGGCCCTCAACTGGTGATCAACTCCATACCCTTGACCTAGCGTGGGTCCACTTGGGTTCTTTGTGGTCCCGCAACTTTATAACTCAAATTTCACAGGGACTACATGGAAGTTATTCCTCCACAAGGATTCTTAGGTCTACGAAACTTATTATCAAGAAATAGCATCCAAACCTAGGCTTAACTGTCCTCTTAGCCCTTCCTAGAGAGCCCATCGCCTTACTTCTCAAGCAAGTAAGCCATTTATTTGAGCCTCTCTTGTGAATAGGCTTTAGGAATCACTCCCTATCCGATCATTGATTTATTCATCATTGTGATTCCTCTTATATTGGGTCTCCTCCCATCGATGGAAGTCTGTAAAGAGCAGGGAGCCTTAGCTGAGGTGACAGTGGGCTATCGCTCCATTGTTGCCCCTTGACCTAGTAGTTACTTTATATGATCCCTTCCTAGGACCCCTGCTAGTTTGAGCAGTAACGCCATGCGCGAGGAGCCTCCTTCAAGCCATACAGGGCCTTCTTCAACTTACAAACATGTGTCTCTCTATCATGGCCCTCAAACCCTTGAGGTTGTTCACTATAGACTTCTCCTTCAATGACCCAATTCAAAAAAGTTGTTTTGACATCCATTTGATGCAACTTCCAACCTGTAATAGAGGCAAGAGCAATAACAAATCTAATAGATGCATACCTAGAAATGGGAGCAAAGGTGTCTTCATATCCCTCTCCCTCTTTCTGGGAGAATCCATCAGCGACGAATCTAGCCTTGTACTTTTCCACACTTCCATCAGCAACATGCTTTATCTTGTAGATCCATTTTGAAGACACAACAGACTTTCCTTCAGATCTAGGCAAAATCTCCCAAACACCGTTCTTCAATATAGATTGAAATTTTTCAGTGATTGCATCTTTCCATACTTGCTCTTCAACAACTTCTTCATAGGAGGATGGCTCGAACTCAATAATCTTGTACATCAAGGTTGTATAACCAGAGAACTTCTTACGCTTCTTTCTTTCCCCGAAAGTCCCACGAGCAGCAACATGACCTTCAGCTTCCTTCGACCTTCAGCTTCCTTCAATGTTTTCTCTAGCCAGGCAGGTCTCTTTCTTCTCTCGGCTACAAGAGCTTTTGTAGATTCAATAGGTTCATGATCAATGTCTTCTTCATGTGGCGTTTCATTCATAGGTTCAAGTTTTTGGTGCCTTGGTTCCACATTCTTTGGAGCAGTTTGTACTTCATCATCAAAGTCCAAGTGTGAAACCTTGGACTTCCATAATGCAGCATCCTCATCAAATATAACATCCCTGCAAGTCTCAATATGTCGTTGCCCTGGAATATAGACCCTAAAGGTCGTTGAATTCTCACTATAACCAACAAAGGTTCCCTTCTTTCCGGATGGTTCCAACTTTGTCCTTTTCTATGACCAGGATTGTAAGTCTATGCACCAGGACCTCCGACACGCCTTTCGGAACTCTTTACCTACATACCCTGACCTCTGCTCAGCCTACCGTTGCCTCCTCCGCCGCAAGAAGCGCCTCTTCATTGCTCATAGGAGACAGGTTCTTTCTAGTCTCCTCCTTCGCTCCCCTAAAGATTTCTGGGGAACCATCCTCTCCCGACGCTCTCTTAGCCCAATCGACCTTGATCTTGCCTCTATGTTCTCCCATACCTCCCAACTATATGACATCCCTGGGCAGCCCCTGATTCAAGTCACTTCCCCCCCCCCCCCTCCTGCCACCTCTTCTCCAACAAAGATATCAGGGAGGCAATATGGACAATGAATAGCAGCAAGGCAGCAGACGAAGAAGGCTTCTAGGCAAAATTCTTCAAGCACGGACTTCACCCTCTAGTAGGATATCTGGTGGACCTTTTCAACCAGGTGGTTTGAGATTGATTTCCGGATAACTGGTCACACCACATTATCTACCCGATCCACAAGTCAGGGCCTACTTCTGATCCCAACAATTACAGAACAATCATGGTTGGGCACACATTCTCGAAGTTATATGCCACAGTACTACACAGGAAGCTCTCCCACTTTCTTGAGCAGAGACAACTCAGGGCCAAGGGCCAAGCAGGTTTCCATCCAGGCTACCAAATGATCGACCACATCTTCACTCTTCGAGCGGTGATCGAGGAGGCCAGGCATCGATCCTCTAAAGTGTACTGCTGCTTCGTAGATTTCCAGAAGGCCTTTGACTCAGTTCCAAGGGAAGATCTTTTCCAGAGGTTAAGGGAGATTAGTATTTCCTCGACTCTCCTGAATGCTATCATGCGCCTCTATGAGGCAATCCTTGGTCGTCTCCGTACAATAGGAGGATTGTCGAATTCCATTCGAAGCACCATTGGAGTCAAGCAAGGATGCCCCCTTTCACCTACTTTATTCGGGATATATATCGATGAGCTTGAGTCCTTCATCCGAGAGCATATCAAGGATACAGATGGATGCCTTCTCCACCAGATCCTGATTTTTATCCTCCTCTTTGCTGACGATATTGCTCTCATTGCCTCCTCCCAAGAAGGCCTCTAGAGACAGCTAGATGCACTCGCTGCTCTTTGTGACCGGAGACATCTAACTGTAAACTTGGGTAAGACCAAAGTGATTATCTTCAACGGAGTCAAGAAATCCTCAGATTTCCGCTTCCTATTTAAAGGGGAAGAGATCAAGATTGTCAGCACCTATACATATCTGGGAGTTCAGTTTTCAGGGCCTCGCTTCAGCCTGCAGCCAGCCCTTCAACCTCAGATCAACAAAGGGTACGGCTCCCTAGCCCTTCTGGAGAGACAGTGTTTCCGACATCACTTCCAGGACATCCCGTCCAAAATCAGCATCATGGACACCTTGATTCGCCCCACAGTGCTTTACGGCTCAGAGATTTGGGGTCCCTCTCTTCTAGAGCCAGATTGGGCTTCAGTGGAGAGTGTCAAGACCCTCCTTTTGCGTCGTTTCATCAGATGCAAGCAGACAATTCCCCAACACATCATTCTAGCTGAGTTCGGGGCTCGACCTTTCCGTCTAGAGGTAATTTTCAAGTTAGTGTCCCTCCTGCACAGACTCCAAGGTTTGGCAGACGCGAGGAAGGGTCGTGACAGATACCCGTATTTAGCATATTGCTCCTCGGAGCACATCGCCCGCATGTAGACAGGTCGATCCAAATGTTGGTACACTGGCTTGACAGATATTCTGAAGGCCTCAGGAATTCATATTGACCACCTCCCTCCTTTTCAGTACTCTCTGAATACTCCTGGCCA
>APFE030882020.1:201434-239605 GCA_000404065.3 Pinus taeda | reverse complement strand
CGTATTTCTCATACTCGCAGAACCACTCTCTATGGGGAGTGAAGTGAAAGGATGCACCTGAGTCAATCAACCATGCCTCATGATCTACATGTGTACTTGAAGAAGCCAAGTACACATCCCTACCTTCATCTGAGGTCGTTTTCGCCTCTACAAAAGGAGAATCATCAGATCCCTTTCCTTTATCAGGAGCTTTAGATTTACGCTCCCTTCTGAAGTGACCTTCCTTTTTGCATTTCCAGCACACCACCTTTATAGGTTTTCCTGGAGATTTAGATCTCCCTCTAGATTTAGATCTCCCACTCGATGACTTATTTTTGTTTCTGTTGTGGGATCATCCTCGTACAGACAAGGCATCACCATTCTGGTTTTCCATATTTTTCGCTCTCATCTCCTCCGTTAACAAGGCTGAGACTATTTCATCAAACTATAAAGCAGTTGCATTGCTACCTATTGCAATAACCTGATTATCCCACGAATCTGGTAGAGAACACAATAGACTGATGCACTTATCTTCATCTGAAATTTTAATATCAACAGACGATAACTGACTTACCACAGTATTAAACGCATTCAGATGCTCTGTCACTAAGTCTCCATATTTCATCCTTAGGTTATACAGCTTTTTCCACAGGAATAGTTTATTCACCAGAGACTTAGATTGGTATAAAGTCCCTAACTTGTCCCACAACGCCTTTGCCGTAGCTTCCCCTGATACATTCAACAATACAGAATCTAGGACACACAATCGTATTGTGCTCTTTGCCTTCCGATCC
The DNA here is from genome assembly GCA_000404065.3 of Pinus taeda. Classification (NCBI taxonomy): domain Eukaryota; kingdom Viridiplantae; phylum Streptophyta; class Pinopsida; order Pinales; family Pinaceae; genus Pinus; species Pinus taeda. The sequence continues at coordinate 238,832 of APFE030882020.1, read as the reverse complement.
AACTTCCATTCTTCATCGGTCACTCCTGTTGGTTTAGTACCTAGATCTATCGCAATCCACTAATCTTTATCCACCAACAGATCCTCCATCTTGAGTTTCCACAACTCAAAACTCTGACCATTGAACTTCTCAATCTCTATCTTTCCACTACTCGCCATCTTCTTTTACCACCAGAATCAATCTCACAGATATCCCACTGAACAGGGTCTACCACAGGGCCGAGCAAAACCCCTCCGCAACAAAGGCATCCCCTTGAAGCCAAAACAGCTCTGATGCCAAATGTAGGTTTTAACCCCGTACAGAAATTACCTGCATACGAATTCTAAATCATAGAAAAATAAACAATGAGAGAGCATAACACATAAAAACACATATGCACAGAGATTTCCCCTGGATCCAAAAACAGGGACTACCAGCTTGATTTTTCATTATGTTCCTTTCAATGTTACAATACATATTTATACATGCCGAAGCATCCAATACCATGGACCGAAAAACCATCGCATCGAAAACCATGGACCGAAAACCATAGGTAGGTTCGCCCAACCTAATATATGGTCCAAAAAGAAATTTCTCGGGGCGCTGCCCCGGACCCCGTAGAGCGGGGCTACCTGCCCCACTCAAACCCCCTGGACAGGGGGGGCTGCTGCCCCACTTGTGACCCCCCCGCTGCGCAATCAATGCAACGATTAGTCGTGGAAAGAATATAACACAACCCAACAGAAATGCCAATTACTCAACTACCAACTTATGTACCCCCTAGAAAATCCACTACCAAGGTCACTAAGCACCCTAAGTCACTGAAGTAAAAAGTATTCACACCATTGCTTATGGAGGATGTACCTATTGAGGGCAACGTGTTGGCCCCAGTACCATTTCTGAAGATGGAGGACTGGGATTTTTATGATCATGAGAAATTTCCATAGTTAGAACCGAGTAAATACTTGAAATCGGTCTACTAGGAGGAGGTAGGTGTCACAAGGATTGAGCCAATGAAGTGGGCAACTAGAATTGAGTGCATAAGATTTCTTAATATGTTGTGGGTCCCACACTTTAGCTGCAACATAATTAATACTATATGTATGCGTCAATTGTTGGTGCTAGTTGATGATGGGTGCCTCTAGCTGGGAGGACCCATTCCTATTGATGATATTTTGGCCCACAAAATCACCTTGTTACCTCATCAGGGCACAAACCCCATAGATACTTTTGTCCGGAAGTCATAGGAAAAGAATCTTGCAAATTAGATGAAGAGCGACTTCAAGTGAGTGAAACATTCACATGGCTACACCATTAGCTCCACCTTGGATGGCACTATGTTGTTTTCTGCACAAATTTTGGCAGGAAAAATAATGTGGAAGTGTGGCACTGATGAATTACTGACACTAGTGGTATCTTTAGCTACGTAATGAAGCTAAGGGGTCCAATTCAATTGGTAAACATACCTCTGCCACGAATTCTTGGAGGATTTATGTGAATCCCAAGAGGACGGAAAGGTGTTCTACTACAACTAGTTACTTATATTGATCATGTTAGTAGCCTAGAGGATGCTTGAGGATAGCCAGTTCCCAATGCAGGATCCAAACTTGTGCGAAGATGCGAAATTTTCTTTACCGTGGGAAACGAAGGATCCTGGTAGTGTCATTGGAACCAAAATGTTTTTATGTCTTGTTCGATTCAGATTTACAAATGGTGATCAACCAATGGCCATGGTTTTCATCCACCCTACATGTACAATATAAAAATATAGCAAACTTGAAGGCATATTTTCAAATTTGTCCATGCACACGAAGAAGGATGTCATAGGAGCATGGCACAAGTTTCCATATTTAGTTATAGAGGATGATATTATGGAGTCATCAACAAATGGTCGAGCGATTAGCTCACCCCATATGGCAAAGCCATAGGAATAGGGAAAACAAAAATTGTGATAAAGGCCAATAAAGACAAAGATAAAGAAGCACATAAGGCCTCTAAGAAAGACAAAGAAGCACAAAAGGCTTCTATAAAAGAGAAGGAAGCGTAGAAAGAAAGGGCTTCTAGGAAAGAGAAGGAAGTGAAAAACAAAAAAGTTACATAGGTAGCAACATCGTAGGTCAACATTGACCTCGAGAAACCTGAGACGGACCGCACTAATGTAGAGGTCGAAACTAGAGATGAAGAAGATGAGGGTGAATACCCCTATCTTGAATTGGAGGACTTAGAGACTCCCTTCCAACTCAGGCAGAGGTAGAAGCAAAGTTCCACGGCACCTCACAAGAAGCATAAGTTTGATAAGTCTATGAGTATGACACCATTGTTCCTTACAGAGGGGGACCATGATGAGATAGGTGATGTTGTCCACTCTACGACTGAAACTATATGGGGAAATAGTGAGGACCAGTACCATAAGGTATTGGAAAAAGTTCACTAGGGCCTAAAATAATTACAGCTCTAGATAGGATTGATCTAGTCGAGCGTGGTGTAAGCGAATGTGGATTAAGTGAGTGTGCCAAAATTTGGTTCCGCAGAACTCACATTCGAGCTCTGAGTAGTGCAAATGCCAGGGGGCTCTCTCTAGTTCGAGACAACCGAAAATGGGGAGTGTTCACTTTAGTGGAAAAATCTAAGTATCAACCTTGTAGCAGTACCAATCTAGACCTTGCATGAGCTATGCTAAGGAGTTTCAGATGAGCTCCGAATATGGGTGAAATGAGCATTGTTGATTATTGATGAGGTAAAAACTATCAATCAACAATTTTTTTCAGAGAAATCGAAGGCCTTACAGGCAGCTCGAGGCAACCCTTACTAAGTATGTAACAAGCTCCTTGAGCTCCTAATTCTAGCAGAGGTGGCCTTCGTAGAGAAAATTCACAAGTTAGTTGTTGCAGTGAAGGAATCCCATGAGGAAATTAGAAATATCTTCTTTCAGATAGAGTTGTAGAATTTTTAGCTTCAACTGAAGCTCAACCAACCCCTCTTCTGGTAGTCAGATAGTAGTGCAATGATGATACTAAAGCTGATATGACCACTCTAGCTACTGTAGTTAGGGACTGCAACTAATTGTTTGAGCAAACAATCGGGATGTAGACCTCATTGCAAGACAATCCACACTTACAAATGATCGAAATAGACATCCATGAAAAGTAGCTATAGTTTGATGAGATCAAGGTGACAACGTGAACCTTAGCACCTGTACAAAGGTTCACCAGACTTCAATAAGGAAAATTCATACATACCGAGATTGATGAGCTAAATCAAAAGGCCTCTATTATTTCCTCAAGGACGCAGCCATGGGTTGACGATGCAAGCCAATCGTCACAGACCATTCATAGCAAGCTCAAAGCTCTTTAACAGACACATAGAACCATCGGCCTTGCAGTCAAAGGTCCAACAACAAAGAAAATGGTTGAATACATTCACCATGCTGCTATACATGGAACAATAGATCTTCAAGCGTTGAAGATTGAATTTAGTGGCCTGCAAGCAAAGGTTGAGGCAACTTCAATAGAGTAACTCGGGATGAGTCACGAAGTTGTGTTGGGGGCCTATTTGGATGGGGTCCCCTGCGTAAAATTTTGTAAATGTTTTTTTAAATATTGTAGAGTCTCTGCTTTTTGAGGAGCGGAGCATGAGTAGTGCAAATTGATAGGAGTCAAAGCGGCTTTAGGAAGGTCAAAACCCCTTAGTCTATTTAGAGTCAAGTTTTTTTGAGACTTGCCCATGGCTCACAAACCATGGTATTATAATGAAGAAGAATATAAAAAGAATTCATAAAAGAGTTGTAAGATAGTTGAGTAGAAGCAATAGAAGTTCATAAGTTGCGTCCATTTTGTACTTGGGTAAAGGGGAAGGATACTACAACTATGTGCACAGAGACCTTGGTAAGTCTACAACTGTGTGCACGGAGACCTTGGTAAGTCTGCAGTTGAGTGCAAGAGCTCCTGTAGTTGTGTGTGCAGGGTTGGGAAGAATTGTAACTGAAGATTTGAAGAATAATAAAAGCCTTATTTTGAAGAAATTTATGTGCATTTATGTGCTACTGTTTTTTTTTTAACTTACTGTATTTATGATCTGTTGAATGAAATTAATCAAGAAAAGTACTTAATAGATTCACAAAGATGTAGATCTATGTATTTATATGATGTTATGCATTTTTAGCACAATCGACAAAGGACATAAGTTTGTTTACTGTTATTCACTATAAGTTTTAGGTTTCAAGGATTAAGGTCCATGGAGGTCAAGATAAAGCCCTAAGTTTTATAGAAACACATCTCATAGCTCTCTCGATGTAGAAATCTAGTTCTAGCATCCCCCAATACTGCCTTGGGTGAGACTTTAGCTTGTGCTACTCAAGCTGTTACAAGAAGTGCCGGTAGTGTAGGGTTTTGTTGGTTAGCTTAGTTAACTTTGAACCTGGGTCCAAGCCTCCTCAAGCCAACAATTCAAGTGTAGGCAAAATTTGGAGGGTGTTTATCACAGTGAAAACACTTGGCAACATGCTGGTAGAACTCGAGCTTCTCTTCCTTGGTAAAGTATCTATGCGGAGCCTATTTATTTAGGAAGTATTGATTGATTATTAATATTACCTCAACCTTCCTACTTACCCCATGCATAAACATAGTCCCACTCATTATCCTTGGGTTAAAAACAAACATAACACCACCAATATCACAATGTTTCAAGATAAAGCAAGGGTAATGTGGCACATGAGTTTTAGATATTTAGATTATAGTTTTTCATCGCTAGTGTTGCTCCAATGCAAAGGTTGGAACAATACCCCCGTGGAGTCACTTTAGGGACATAACCATTGCTCCACTTCCAATGACCCTAGACAGTACCCTAGTGAAGTTGCTTTCCTCACCTCCCTGTGCAAGAAGCCTTTCGACAGTACCCTAGTGAAGTTGCTTTCCTCACCTCCCTATGTAAGAAGCCTTTCTCTTCTTTCACCCTTTATTTAGTTGTTTTATATATAAATATGGATTTTCACTTATTTATTTCGTGGGCTTAAGAGGGATCATGACTTATTGAGAGAAAAGGGTTGTCCCTTAAAATAAGTATGTGTAGGACCTCTGATAATTATTTTCTTGTCAATATTTTCCCCTTGTCCTTCTCTACTCAATCAGATTAGTGTGAAGAACACCCAAACATAAAAAAATGAGTATAGGTATGAGGTTTCCAAAATAAACATAGACATCATTGTTCGATGCAAATATTTCCTCACCTAAGGATCATATTTTATGTTATAACACCACTAACCAAATGGATAATCAAGATGGATAAGAAGGAATAAGAGTTAGCCAAATTTTGTAGTGTCACAAAGCCATTTTCTATTTTTCCACATCATTTTTCCATATATTTGAACGAATAGCTTTGTGAATGCTTTGAATAATAGAACCAATTTCCTTGCATGTTGAATGTGATACACCATTTTCCTGTAACTAGTGATAAATTTCACAAGCATCATGATCATTGACAAATTTAAAAAGGACTACTAGTATAACAAATATACGAAACTAGTTAGGATGTAAGGGGTGAAAAGGGGAACTCGATTCAAAAATAACTAAAGCACTTGCTAACATTCAAGACGCTTTCTGGTGTCAACAAGAAATTCACAAAGGAGGTTAGGCACTCATTATCCACCATAGCTCTCAACATATATGAATTCTTTGGAAAAAGGAAACCTTCAAATTGATCAACTTCATGATTTCACACATTCATGAAATATGTACATTCCAAACTCAAATTTGATATAAGAGATTTGTAAGAGGATGGATTCATTACAATTGTAAGATCAAAAACCCGATCTCGATAAATGAGAAAATTATAATGGAAATCCTGAAATCCATTGATAAGAAGTTTGCATCCAATGAAAAAATATGAATAAAATAATTCTATGAGAAAATCGATAGCTGACATGGTTTAGGAATTTCATTAGGATCGCAAGAAATTAACGTAACCATCAATGGGAGTAGAATTTCTTTGTCTTCTTGATGAGTTTCAAAACTTTGAAATGAGAGACAACAACATTTTGTAAACGAAATGTGATCAGAAATTGCGTGTGGACAACTTCTATTGGTTAAGTTGACAGAATCGCCACTATTTAGATGGAAACTATCTACATTGCTGGTTTGATCAAATTCTTGAAACGAATTACTCAAGTTATAATATTTTTTGATCGTAAGTCTAAGAATGTATGCATCAGAAAAATCTCATGATCCCACTGATTTGAAGAGTTTTCCCCATGCGAAGAAAGAGATGATAAAGGATGGAATGGATGGTCTATAAGTTCATTTCTTTCTTCTTCATCATCAATAACCTCACTACCTTATTTTGATTGAGGAGCTAACTTATCAGATGAAGAATTTGAATAGCATGGAGCATATTCACCACAAGTTTATGTACTACAAATGGTAGAATCCATGGGATTGGGAGGTGAAGAGGAAGAAGTGTTCATAAGAAAAAAAAATTGACTGAAATGGATTTTAGATAAAAATATTTCAAAACAAAATCTTCTTGAGAAACAGAAAGATTAGTGGATGCACTTGGGCATTCATCATCACATACATCAACAAAGTCATAATCATTAGAATTATTGTTTCCTAAGACATTTGATTGAGTAGGTAAGTAAATACCATTTGATTCATCAGTGGGATTCTTAGATTGAAAATCAACCAAGGATAGAAGATCATCATCATGGCATGGAGAAATTTAAAAAAGAGAAGAAATATCAAAGGTATCTTTACATTCTGTCCCTTCTACCAATGTAATGTGATTTCCTTCCACCTGATTGGAATTTGAGTCAAATACTTGAAAGTCAAAAGAGTGTGAAGAACTAGTTGATGGAGAAAATTGATGAAGTGGATCATGATACAAAGAGTAATGACATGTAGATGATAGAGGGTGACATATTTCCCTTAAAGAAACAATACTTTCACTAGAACAAGATTTAATATTGAGGTTAAGAATGACAAAATCATCTTAAGGAGGCAAATTTAGTGTTCACCATAAGCTTCATGATCCATTCGAGGGTTTCCTCCATTGGATCTGAATAATGAAAAGAAAGAGGACAAGAAGATGGATTAGGAATTTTATTTGCAAATTTCCAAACTTTATTATCATCGCAAAGAGGCACCCTCATTGGTACTGGAAATGGAGGAAGACAAGGAACACAAGTAATGGTAGGTTCCTCCTCTAAAATTAGAGGTGCTTCGGCATGATTTCTAAAATTTGGGGAAGTAGAAACATCAAGGGGTTTAGATTCACCAAGAAAAGAGAAATGAGCCAAATGTTTAAAATTTTGTTTAAAGAAATCCCAATCTGTGTCTTCTCCAGAAATTCATAACAAAGGTGAAGGAATCGAGAAGAGAAATCCTCAATTGATTCATTAGGCTTCATTCTTAGTTGATTAATTATTTTTTGGACATCCCGGTAGTCATACCTATCAAATGATTTATGAGGTTCCTTCACAAATTGGTCGAATGAATGGATGGAAGCAACAATTAATGTATGACACAATATCTTAATATGACCTTCAAATGTGAGGGTGAGAAAACTGGCTATGATATCCTTGCAATGTAGTCCATTAGAAAGGAAAAAATATATGACTTGAAACATATGTTCATGAAGGGTTAACTCACCCTCGCCATCAAACCTAAATTGGGACATGTTATGAATAACTTAGATAGGGATGGTCACATCTATCTCTTTAGAAAAACATATGTAGATTATGATTTGGAAAAGAGCCATTTTATATATAAGATTCAAAGTAGACTCAATGGGCATAACCTATCATTTTTCCTTTCTTCTAGCACCATTTTGTTGACAATATTGGAAGTTCGTCAACAAGAGGATCTCCTCAATATGAGGTCCCAATTAGACCTTACACCATTTGGTGTAGGAGTCCCATCTAGAATATGGCTCAGCTACCATTTTACTTAAAAATATTCCTTGGGTTTAGCTGTCAGTAAGAGAAAGAAGCATGTATTTACCCTCTAAAAAGCAACTAAGTGTACCTAGTGAATGTCTAACGATAGGTGAATCAACATTTTTCCACTCTAGATGGAAGGAAAATCGAACCTCTAAGAGAGAAGTAATAGTACCACCCTAGTAGTGACACATGCAAATAAGAAAAATTTCCTAACATCAAGCAAAATAGTCCACATAGATGTGATGATCATTACAACCATTAGAACACATTTTGAATATGATAAGCACTAAAATAACCGAAATACTTCAACTAATATAATACACATGAAAGCATACATGAATGATAAACTTCACAAAATAGCATTACAAATATTTACAATCCATGCATGAAAAGGTGTTGGCCATTAGGCTTCAATTATTAAGTAAAAGTCCCAAGATACATGAATATAAAAAACATTACTAGGTATAATAGTGGAGTATTGGAGCAACTACTTGCTCCCCTGAAGTACTGACTCTATCTCTCTAATTCCTTAGAGGAGAAGCCAAGGTTAGAATTCCTTTTCATAAGCTATGAGGGTATATATATAACAAATGGGGTCGCCATTCACCTCCCTTTTGACTCATCAACTACCCCCATGACTGTTTGACTTCTCCATGACACTTCAAATCCTTCATGACTTTTCATATTCTATGGATGGCTCTTGGGATTCCACTTTACATTACATTTCTCTAATACTTTATTTACATAATCCACAAAATGTTGTGGCACATGATGACTCATGACATGAGATGACATAACACTGATGACATGGAATTCAAGATGACACAACCATGTCAAGCCACTGTTTGTTGTTGTTTTCTTTCAATATTCAATAAAAAATGTATCCAATACTTCATCTTCACGAGAGATATGCTTTATTCTTCAAATCCACCATCCAAAGGGTTTTGAATTAGATGCAGTCTTCATGTAGTTTTGAGCTTTGATCTTCGGTTGTAATCTGGTGTTCCTTCATCTTCTCACCTGATCATATTATCTCTTCAGCTCCATAGGTGTCCTCTAGAATGGTATCCTTCTCCTTTCCATCCATCATCACCCCGTCATAATAAGATACAGTACCTGCAACTGAAAACCATTCATGAGAAGATGACATCAATCTAAAAACACCTAATCTAGCATGTTTCATGAAATCACTTGTTAGGGTTGGAACTAGTGACTGGTTGACTGACTGACTCAAGGATTGCACAGTACTAGAGGCCAAGGTATGTGACTGAGGCTTGATAATGCACAATGCTATGTTAACGATGGTTAGGGTCAAAATATTACACAGTTGAGGGGCTCAAGAGCTCAAGGATGGGGCTTGACAATTCAGACTGTGTAGTGTGTAGTTCTAAGGGCCTCGACTATGTTACTGCATAGTTGAGGCACTCAAGAGGTCAAGATTGAGGTTTGAAGTTACACAATGTAAAATTTAGGGAGGAGAACAAGCTGTTAGATTGTGAAGTTGAGGGTTTCAAGGGCTCAAGCTTGAGGCTTGAAGTTTGAATTTTCCAATTGCACCATTCTTGAGGGACAAAGCCCAAATGCTTGCGTAGTGGCATGGTTCAAGAGCTCAAGGCTAAGGCTTGATGCTTGAGATTGTACAGTGAGCAGATAAGGTTGACTAAAGGAAACAACTACATAGTTTTGGAGCTCAAGGACTAGGATTAGGCACTTATACTATGAATTTTATAGTTTTAAGAGGCAAGGTTAGGCTAAGTGAAGTCAATTTGCCTGAAAGTGAATTTTCAGATTAGGCTAATAATGGGATTAGTGAAGCTCAGGTGAATAGATACAAAACTAGATAATGATCACACACTCAAAACAATCGATGATACAACATTTATCACTTAGAGGATAGGAAAAGCATGATTCCCTCAATGCAGTAGTGGTTCAACATACCTCTCCAAGTGCGACACAAAATATACAATTTACGACGAAAGTGATGACACTTATGTGACAGTGAAGAAATCTTTGGGACTAAGTGTGAAATCATGTCTACATGACTATAAGGACTAGCCATCACAAAATTTACCCTTTGAAACAACCCATAACCCCTTTTTGCATGATAAGCAACACTTCCCATGCCAAAAGATGACACTTGCAATATGAAAAAGAAAAATGCAAATGACAGTGAAAGTGACACATGCCAGAGAAAGGATAACATGAAAAGAACACTCACTAATGTGAAACAAAGCAAAAGTTATAGTGGTAAATGTGAAAATTACACTTTCGATGTTGAAAGTTTGCAAAAAGTGACAGTTTGAGAAACTCCCCAAAATAGAAATATGATTACAAACAAAAGTGAGTGACTTTCAATTGAGAGTGTGCACTAATTGTTGAAATAGGTTGAACATATCATAGGCACTATCTTAGTGGACTATGTTTGGCCTATTCAAGCTTGTGTAAACGAATGTGCTCATGAACTTGTTACAAACTAAGCATATGTGAGTAGATGACTTCGACACTTACATTTCAAGAATGGAGCATGAAGACTTAACCAAGCATCAACTAGCCAAGAAGTGACTACGTAAGAACTAATCGCAAGATCCACAGTATTCTCCTAAATTCAAGTCTAGGAAAAATTTTGGACGGTGTTTGTCGCAGCGACAACACATGCATAACCATGAATGTAAATTCTTGAAGGTTTTAAAAGAACCTCTATCATCATAATAATAGTACCTTACAAAGTGAATGATTTAATAGAAATATTTTTTTATATCAATAATAAGAACAAAAAGAAAAGGGTTGTGGCCTTTCATATGACCATGCATAAATGGTAAGTGGTGTAATAAGGGTAAAAAATATTATTTGATAGTTTAATAATCTATTATCCAATAATAATGGAAATTCATGACATGAAATAGATTATGTATGTACTAAAAAATTAATGATAAAATTAGTAGTATTTAAGTATTGTTAATTACATTGATCGTTAAAAATTCTTACATGACAATGTAATTCTACAAGTTGATGTTTCAATGAGGGTGTTAATGTGAATGAGCCTGTATAGATCATGCATTCAACACAATATTTTCATCTTCATCCTTTGCAAATTCATACAGTTTGTGTGCATATCGTTGGTGACACTACAAATTAAGCCTAATCAATTAGGTCCATTATGTTGTAGAATCATGGTGTCTTCTTTGTCATCACTAAAAGAAATTGGATGTCATATTTCAATCAATTGTTATTACTAATTTCCATGGTTTAAAAGTTCACATGATTGACTTCAAAACAATAATGCTACATAATAAATCATGATTGGAAGCATGTACATGGAAATGAAATATGATTTTTCATGAATTACAACTATTATGATTGTAAATGTTTGGATGCAAATGGCTATATCTATTAGAAGGTCCTATTTCCTTAATTGTTGTTGTGGAAAATGTCTCTATGGGAACCTTGTTTCAAAATTCCTTAGGTGTCTAGAGGATTCATTCCTGTTTTCTATGCTTACTCTCAATCCATGGAAATTTTTTGTGTAGGTGAAAAATTGATAGGAAAGGTACTATAGTACTTTGTTGAAGTATTGAGAAACATTTATATATGTGAAATTTAAATCCATATTGAGTATATTTGACAAGATGATTCGTAAATAACATGGTTTGGTGAAAAGTATGGTTTTACAAAATATAGTTGTGAGTAATGTCCTAGTATGGTTAAGCAGAAGAAACTTAATGGTAGCATAGTGACATCACTAAGATTCTAGTAGTATGAAACACAAGAACCAATGCAAGGTAAAAAGGTAGAAATGTGATTTGTGACTAGACATGTGAAGGTATAATGTTTATTGTTATTCAAACATGACATGCAATATTTGTGCATAGAAAATATAGTGATGTTTTTTTCTAAAATGAATGTGACTATTATGTGTGAAACTTGAAATGAATACCACTCATGATACATGAGATGTTAGTCAAACTTTTCAAGGAATCATGAGTTGGTAAAAAACATGAGTTGGTAATTTGAAAATATTTCAACTAAATATTCATTATGAGAATGTAAATATTTATTTTGCTGGTAAAATGAAATCATTTTGTTTACTATTATTTTTCGGAATATTAAAGGAGCCACCATATGAAGTATTAGACTCATAACTATCACGAAATAATGAAAATCAATTATGGTCTAAAAATGACACGAAAGCGCCTCCTTTTTCCAAGAGGGATGACTGTGTTCAGCTAATATTGGCCACCAAAAGCTAGCACGACTTGAGATAAATGTCAGGGTGGAAGAACACCAAAATATTACATGAATGGATATAAATTTCATAGGTGGATGATCCATGAAAAGCACTGTAGGAGATAAAGGAAGTCTTAATTTAAAGGTGCTAGTAGGAGATAAAGACTGGACCTGTATCCATATTTAAAAGGACATTGATTGGATAGAGGAGATGTAAATCCATGAAATATTTTTGATTAGTTTTGTGGAAGAAAGTGGGCCGAACACTATAGAAGGAACTACAAGAAATATAGTTCTAGGGAAGGCTCTATTACATTTCCACAAAATCATGATACAAGACTTGTGGATGTCTTTATCAAGGGCTATGGAAATACACACTTTATGTAGTTATGATTACTTTGATCATTTCTGTCATTAGAGAACTATAGTCTCTTTGAGTACTTGCAAAGTTACTATGATAAATGATTATTATTTCAAATTACTACCTGGAATTACATAAATGAATAATGGTTAAAAATATTGTGATTATCATCTCATTGAAAATGTTGTGATAAAAATAATGTGATTATGATTGAGAAATACTAACTAAATATGTTGTTCATATGCCAAGAGGTGCTTTCCAAAGGAAGTTGATAAACCACCCAAGGTTCTTAATGTTGGATTGATAAACCACTCTTAGAGTGATTGTCGTAGGTTGTAAACCACTTGTAAATAAAATACTATATGGAGTGGCCATGATTTCCAAGAATATTGATAGGTAACAACCCATTTTATGAAGACCATGTTGTTTTGTTTTTATGAAATTAAGTAGTGACTAAAAATATGGAAGCAAAAATTGACTATTTTCATAGCTATACATATTTATGGTTATCAATAAAACATTGTTTATTTTACTTATTGGTATTCCTAAAAAAAATAAAAAAATAAAAAAATAAAAATAAATCCTTCACAACGAAGGGGAAGGATCCCCTTTTCGTTGTTCTAGTTACAGAATTATCATGACTTGAGATAGATGCTATGAGTGAAAGATGATCTAAAAAGAAGACTATGACAAATAAAAGAAATATAAATCAAAATACAAAGTTCGAGTGGGAAGACTCGATGAAAATATAATGAATAACAAAGGAATAAGAGATGAACATTAAGGAGAATGTTATGTATAAGGGGTGAGAATAATATCCCTATCCGAACTAGAAATTATGGAGTTCATAATATAAAAGAATAATTATTGATTAATATGTGATCTAAAATAGTTGGCGACATCAATAAACATCTATGAAATGGTTTGTAAGGAATCCACAAAATATTTCTAAATTTAGGGTTAGAAAAACAATGGTTGGCATTATTTTAAACCTCAATGGTCTATCAAATATTTTTTCATAATATGCATCATCTAGTCACACTGTTGTTATGTAGGAATGTATTAAGTATTTACAAGTGCCAAAGAGATTCCGAAGTTAGTATTTCGACATTTCCTACACACAATCACTTCATTTCTTTCTAGGTTTTGTCTTGCAAGCATGTGTTATGTGGGTAACCAAGACAATGCTGCTGACATAGGAAAGACTCTATGCAAGGCAGGGTTTTACCATGCCTTAATATTTTTCTAGGGTAAGATAGGGTTTTATTGTGGTAAGGTCAAAGACATCTTCCACTAAAATCTCTTCGGAAAGCTACCATGATGAAATTCTAAGGACAAGATTATGAAGAGGTTAATCAAACATATTTTGAGGTATCCGTTAATTCCTCTTGAAATTTTATGGTAAGTTTAATTGATGAATATGAATATATAACATTGTTAACATGATATGGAACTAATGAAGAGAGTAAACATGCTTTCATCTCCTATAAACCATAAAGACAACGTTTTTACTTCTTTAAACACTGTAGAATAGTGTTGAATCAATTAGATTTATATATATTCTTAACAACAATAATTTTACGTAAATGGCAAAGAAACCAAGCCAAATACTTCTTCATAATTGGTTACTCTAACGTGTTGTGGTTAATTTATGGCTGAAGAAAATTACAATTATCAATACCATAGGAAGATGCATATATTGTCTATGTTATCCTCTTAAAGGAGACCAAGGTCATTTCTATATTTGTTCAGAGATTTCCAATGCTTGTTCATGTTTAGGAGTTGGGTAGTTAGCACAAGAACTATTTAGTTCATGATAATCCATTACAAAAAATACCATTGAGTAATATACTGATTTTAAATGCAATGAATTGTGGACAATGGATGATTATGGTGTGTGTAGTGTTTTTCTTGGAATTTATGATATGCATTAATGCCTATTGGGATTTTACAATACATTTATTTTAAACCTTGAGATGGAGAAATATTATATGGTATTGACACATTGAATTGGAGGTTAATAATATAAGTGAGGGTTTCATATGGAAATAGATAGTGTTAGGGAAATAAAAGATTTTATAATATTTATGAATTTATTTAATCCACGTGGCATATAGTTGAATTGTCATGATTTTATGATATTTATGCATTTGTTTAATGAATTTGGCATAAGGGAAAAAATATATTGTTACCAATGGTTCTATATTCAAGGGAACAAGTAGATTGTTACCCATTATTTTGTAGCAAGAAGAACCATTACGAAATTATACCATAGTTTTGCAAATTAACTCGCATTGTTTTGCATTCAGATTAAATGCACTAAAAGTGTGGCTTTGCATATAATAGTTAAGGAATTATACATATATTAAATAGTAATGGTTAGGTATTTGATGATGCAGTAGGGAGGTGGGTATCAAAATGGCCAAAGAAGCAAGGCTATGGCTATCCAGGCTAGAGATGAACCCAAACTGAAATATCCAGAGCGAGACCTAGGGGATAACCAAGGGAAAAATCGGGCAAGGATACCTTAGAGGAGAGAGGTTGAGACTGGAAACTCAATGGAACTCCAAAATATGGATAAGGGAACCCAAATTAGGGACTCCTATAGGACCACAAAGAATGACCCGCACGAAATGGGTTGCTGGGGAGGGATGAAAGAGAAAGGAGAAGAACTAAGAGACAAAAGCCTGTTATTTCAACTGCAGTTAGGGGACAAACTGAGGGAGAAGGAGGGAAAAACCAAGTTTCCAAGACTAGGGTGAGTGGCCAAGTCCGGAGCAACGAAAAGTATGACAAATTTCTCTATAAGAATCTAGACTCATGAAATTTCTTATGTTACTATTTTAGGTATTATAATAACCAGGTTTGTAGCACAACCTTGAGGTTCAGAGAAATCATCACACTTCAATGAGAAAACCTACAATGGAAAACAATTCAGCTGAAGAAAAATGCAGTTGGAACAAAGAAAACATGGCTAAAAAATGAAAAGAGGTGGTTAAACAAGGCAAGAAAGGAATTGGGAAGGTAGGGAAAAGGACCCCGAGGGGGAAGCCACCTCCAACAGAGGCCAAAGCAAACGAGGCAGAAACACTAGAAAGGAGCATATGCAGAATCTCATCAACACATACATGGCTGGAAACTTGCCAGAGGCAAGAGCTCAAATAGTCAGGTGGGAGAGGGAACTCAATGACAGCATAACCAACTAGGACATAGAGACAAAAAAGTGGGAAGCCATAGTGCAAGACTCGGGGAACACCCGTGGCTGACATACTCTCTTCCAGCAAACAATCCAAAAATACTGGATTATGAAGAACATAGTAGCTCGAGAAATGGCATTAAACAAGGAACATAATGTATAGGGGGATGCCAAAAAAAAGGAGCCTAGCAAGAAGGATCTCCATAGGGAGATAGTAGCATTTCAGATGCAAGTATACCGAAACAATTTAGCTCTTAGCAGGATAGAGAAAATTCTACATCACATGAAGAGAAGTGACATGTCAGAGTCCAGTGTGAAAGCCCTAGCCCCGGTGGAGTCCTCGGACGAGTGAACCAGGTTTCTAGTAAGAATTTTGTTATATGTTGAGTAGCCTTTACTTTCCTAAGTTGATATTTATTATAGATAGAACATCAAATATTGCATGGATGGTGGAAAAAGACTTATTGAAATTTTGGACATCTTTTAACACTGATAGATGGCCAACCTGGTTTCCTACAGGCAGGTTGGGGCCATTTGTTATTACTGTGAAAAACATGTAGTTGGCTGATTAATATTAATAGAGAAAGTACTACCAAGTTTACAAAAAAAAAAAGAAAAGCATTTGATGATGTATGAAGGTAAAAGATTAATTATGGATATGACATTTACTCTAATTTATGCATGTGCAAGGAAGTGTTTCCAGGACAAGAGTTATACCAGGTAGAAGATTATTGGTGATCTTAGATTTGATATTTCTACAATTATAATTTTGTTTCAAATGGTTTTCTGGATCCATCGCATAATTTTAATTAGATAATTGACGTTTTGAACCCCCAACTATGGTTTTCAAGATTATTAGTGATTTTGACATGGTAATTGGTAAAAAATTAATATTTGAGATAGAAATAAAATTGATTCTCTCACTTGATTAACTTGACGAAAAGTGTCATAATCTTTTGGGTTTCAAAAAATATCAATTTTGAATAATCATGATGTTAGAGTTGTTGATGATAATGTTTGTAGGAAAGAATCACGAATTTCATAAATAATGGAGTCATAATTTCTAAACTAATCCCTTTTGAAATAATTAAAAGATGGATTATAGCTAATATTATTGCAACCATTATGCCATCAAGACATTGTGTTTGACGAACATAGTGTTTGAGAAACATGACATATCTTTGATGTAATGACCTCTAGTTATTTATGCTTGAATTAAGGATTTTCTTTCCTTCTTCTAAAAATTTTACCAATGGACAAGAGATGGAATCCCTTCTTGCCATTGAGTAAAGGGTAAACTCCCTTATCAAAGCTTTAATAAAATAAATGGTTGTTGATTTTCTTCTTCACCGTTTCCATGATATATCGATGTATATAAATTTGTTTTCCTATTCCATTATCTTAATGATATTTCTACCTTGGATCACATTGAAACATGCATTATTCAATGTGTTTTTAACAAGCCTAATTAAATGAATAATGTTAATGATGCAACGTTGGACTACAAAACATTATGTTAATGAGTTGCATTAGTGATTATTACTTTATGAGATTTTATATTCCTTATATAAGGTTACTTCACTTAATGATCATGATTATATCATTTGATTATTAGTTAAGGAGTATGGGATAAGTCATTTCGGAATATTACATGCTCGCGTAAGAATTTATAATCATGTGTATTTTTTACAAGGTATAAAGATGAATTTTGTATTAGTATGAGGAGTTATGTAATTTCGTTGCTACTTAATATGGAGTTGACTATGTCATAATAATGTTATTGATATTAGATGACATGCCATATTTAAAATAAAAAATATTTTAGTGTGAACCATAAATAAAATATTTCAATGTCCATACTAATTCACAAAATTTTATATCAACTTAATATAGAGAAAAATAAAATACTTTAAAATAATATTTTAATATTTTCACTTTCCATTATGAGGAAGATGTGTAATGTATTGCATTCTTAATAAATAGTTGATATATAACACTTTAAAACTTTAATAACATTTTTTAAGATAGGTTATTGATGAGCCTCGGAATTGGGTAACTTATTGGGCTCATTTTGCCTAGTTGTTCTTGATCAATCCACCATTTTTCATATTTTATGCATGTTTTTTGTGTATGTTTATGTTAATTGAACGAATGAGGGTGGTCACTTTACCAAGAAGGCTAATACGTGGTTATTTCGGGTTTTTGGACAAATATTGGAACAAAGCCAAGCAATTATAAGCTAGATGATAGCCAAGCATGAAGGAACAAGGGTGAGCATTCGTCGGGAGGATGTCTCTTGCATTAAATGTCCCTTCCTCAAAATCTCCACCCTGAACTCAGAGCTCAGCAGGCCACCAAAATGAATCCTAAAAGGCAGTCGAGCAGCTTGGTGAAAAGTGACTGTTTACTGGCAGTTGGAGCAACCGAGCCCCTTGAGTTAAGGAGGGTTGCTGAGGCCCCTCGTAGGCATAAATAGGGAGGCTTTTACCCTTCGTAGTTTACTTTTTCGATTGTTGTTATTTTTCAGTAGGGTACTTCTATTTTCTCAGCTCATTTTCGTAGCTGCGATTGTATAAATTTCTTATGAACATGGCTATTTTTGAGTAATGGAAAGAAACTTTGTTTGACACCAGTTCTGAGTTTCTTAGGAGCCTGCAGCTCTTGGGGTTGGGCCCAACCCAAGTACCAAGGCTTTCTTCATGTAAAGCTATTTCTTTTTATGTCTTTGCAAATTAATTTCTGTTAAGTAGATCAACATCTTGCTGTTTATATAGGTCATGGTTGATGATTAGATAGGCTTTCTTTATGTTCAGATTTAGTTGATAGATTAGTAACAGGGGAGATCTCCAGAAAAAGGCCATCAAGCACCTCTAATCTCACCTCTCCCTCAGTGGGATCGTGAGCTGGGATAAAGGTGACATTGGTGCCAAGAAAACCACTATCTTTGCTTCACCATGCAAATAGTAGTGTTGGATTCTTAGTTGCTGAACTTGATATCAGTTTTGATTGCACACTTAGGGTTATGATTGCTTAGTTGCATAGTTATTTCATCTGATTCCATCGCAATTAAACCTTTGTTCCATTTCTCTGCTGTTATCTAGGTCAGAATAGACCAACGTAACTAGGTCTTTGGTTTTCCAAGTGTTTAGTTGTCCAGTTTGAAAAACAACTTGCAGAGCACCTGTTATCCATCTTTATCTGCCCATACTCCATCAACTCCACCTGATCCATCCTCCACTTAGAACCCTTACCTTACATTTTCCTCATTTGCTTACCTTGCCATGATTCTCATCTTTTTATGCAACATTGTTTCATCCCTCCTTGAACAAATCTGACCATCCGCGCCACTCCTTAACTCCATCCACAAAGTCTTGAACCTCCTCATACCCCTATCTCTCCTCCATACTCATTCATCCACCTTTTACCCTCCATCAATTCTCCAAAATCCCATTTATGAACATCCTGTAGAAAATTACACACATCCTGTAGAAATTACAGAACATCCTGTACAACCCCTGCAAACTTCCTGTAGAAGCTCACGAAAGTGGTTTCTTGAAAGCCAAACTCTATGAAACTCTCAAGAAGGGTGCTAGGGACCCCTTAGGCCCTCTATGAACCTTCCCAACCTCCTGCAAGCATTTTCTCTCACCGATCCACCTCCGCACAGTAAAAAACAGTGAAAGCACATGCATGATAAATTTCACAACTTAATCAAAAATACAAAAAGATGTTTTCTGCAGATAGAAGTAGTTTAGACACATGTATTTTACCTCCCTAGAAGTAATGAAATCTCTTTCAGTTGCTTGCATTCTCTTTTTCGCATCAGTCAGGCTAGCTGGTAAAATTAGGGTTTTCTAGGGTTTGTATTTCCTTTCAGCGTTTCAGTTTCTTTCTGCAAGTAGATTAGCTTCCCTTGAGTTAGCTTTCATCCATCAGTTTGAAAGCTTCTTCTCTAAACTCATAGAAGTTGGCTTAAGACCCTAGCGGACTTGTGCCAACTGACCAAGTGATACTTGCAGCAAGAGCTAGTACTTGTGCATACAACACCGTCGCTTCCAAGTTTGTTACGAACTCCCAGGTTGATATAAAGTAAAGAAGGGAGTCTCAAGAGTTGCAGAATTATTGCTGCAATACTGGAGCCCACCATTCTTTTTGGCGCCGTTGCTGGGGAAGCGTTAGAGTATTTGTGATTGCTGCTTTTCTTCTATTTTCTACCACAACCTTTTGCTCAGTAGTTTATTTCATTTCCATTCTACAATCTCGTTTCTGCAAAAATAGATTAGACATTTCCTGCTTTCCTAGACTAGCATTTCAATTCTGCAAGCATAGAGTAGCATTTTAATTCCGCAATTTCAATTTCGCAAGCGTAGGCTAGCATTTCATTCCTACAATTTCATTTCAGCAAAATAGATTAGTTCTTTCCTGCTTTCATTTCAATTCTGCATTTTCATTTTAGCAAGATAGATTTTAGATAGTTGCAATTCAATTTATTTTCAATTTTGCAGATACAAGCAGAAAAAAACAAAAGCAACCAAAAATCTTTCTTTTCATGCCTCATAGGAACAGAGACAATAATAGAAAATTCCTACCCAACACCCCCACCACATCACTGAGTCACCCTTCTCTCTTCTTTGGTGGTCGTGATCCAGATGAACCTATAGGTGAACCCCCTAAGATATACGAAGATCCTATAACAGAAGAAGAGTAAGAGAACATCCCTCTTGAGACCATGGCTGAACACTGAAATGGTAGAGGAGATAACAAGAGAATAGAAGGTTCCTTTCCCATCCGAGAGACCAATGGGGACATGAAAATGAAGAAAATAAGTCCCTCAGCCTTACCTCACTTCTATGGATTGACCACTGAAGACCGTGATACCTTCCTATTTGAGTTTGTTGTCCTTTGTCAAACTTTTGACTATGCCGAAGATGAGCAAAAGTTGAAGCTCTTTCCTTCTACCCTCAAGGATGCAACACTACGCTGGTTCATGGGGTTACCTGGAAACAGTATCACCACTTGGGCTCAAATGCAGCAAGCCTTTAACAACAAATACCAAGACTACTGTAGGTTCAAAGAAACGAAGGGAGAAATCTTTCGGATGACCATGGGAAATGATGAGTCTTTAGAAGACTACGAGGAAAGGTTCCAGCTTAGTTATAAATGGGCTAGGTGCACACTTAACCCTGAACCTCTGAAGCTTGTTCTCCTCCGCGGAGTCTCTGAGGACCTTCTAGACACCCTTCACTTGCTAGCTGGAGGAGACGTCTACCAACTACCCTATGAGGACATAAAGACTGTGTTTAGAAAGCCCAAAAAAGAGGTAGGGGGAATCCACTTTCAGCTAGTACCGCCTTCTCCAAGCACGAGTTTGCTAATCAGATGGAAGACCTCAAAAGTGAGATGAGACAGACTATTTCCATGCAACTTGATACTTTCCGAATCCAACAAAAGAAAGAGGAAGCTGAGAGGGCTTTGGCCATTTTCTATCCCAGATGTATGAGGAAGCACCCTAAGATTGAGTGTCCATTTCACTCAGTAGAGGTATGTTTCATTTGTGAGGAATACCACCCCACAAACCAATGCCCAACCTTACCCAGATTTAAAGCCATGTACCTAGGGACTAAGGAAACCGTTGAACCTCTTTACTTCCTCAACCAAAGGAGGTCGCATGGGCCCAGACCTTACCAACAGGGGATGCAAGGGATATCCCAAGCTTATTATAGCCCCAATCAATCTGCTCGCATACCTTCTTGGGGTCCCCCTGCTCATCCTTCCTAGTCCGCGCCTCCTCCGTGGTCTTATCCATCTCAATACCATACTCAACCTATTGCTCATTCGTTTCCATCACATGTCCAGCCTCAGCCTCAGTGGAATGCACCTCAGCAGGGGTGGAGGCCCCAATACAACTCTCTTCCTGCCATTTTTCCTTCACCTCTGACTCAACCACTACCATTACCTCCTGCTCCTCCAAGACAACCCCAGATGCCTGCCCAACTGAACCCGAACCCCAACAATAAACAAGCCCAACACGTATACACTAGGGAGACAACATGTCCTACCTATGCTGTGGAGATCCAAGAGATCAACCTGCGATCTGGGAAGGTCCTTCCAGATCACCAACTTCCTCCCCTGGAGGATGAGGAAGAAAAATAGGAAAGTGAACCGAAAGCCATTCCACCCTTTCCTGAGTGACTAGCAGCAACCACGCAACCAAACCCAGAGGAGACTAAGTTTCTAGGAGAATTTAAACAGTTGTGTGTGAAAATACCCCTTCTCCAGGACATAAAAGATGTACCGATATACAACTAATTGATCAGGGAGAAGTGTTTCAGTCACCCAGGCAGGCACAAGAGAGATGCCTAGACTATCAATGTCATAGGACAATTGTCTAATCTAATGTTGGGGCAAGTAATCTGTCCAAAATATTTAGACCCTATGAGTCTTGTAGTTGATGTCCACATCAATGGCACCATAATCCCCCATACCTTGATTGATCTAGGGGCTGCCATTAATGTGATGACTAAGGACACTATGCTTAAACTCAACCTTCAGAGTTCCTTGAGGAAGACCTCGACAGTCCTGTAGTTAGCAGACCACTCCATCGTGACTCCTGAAGGGATTGTGGAAGATGTCTTGGTCTCTGTTGACTCTTGGGGGTACCCTGCAGACTTCTTGGTCCTTTAGCCAAAGGTGAAACTCACTAGATACCCCCTCATTCTAGGTAGGCCTTGGCTAACTACTGCAGATGCTTACATTAATTATTGAGCTGGAAGCATGACCATCAAGAATGGGCCTATGTCTAAGTAGCTAATCCTCTATACTCCTGCCCAACCTCTGCTAGAACATGACTTACCACTCTGGTTGGAAGAAGGAGATGAGGATGAGGTATACTCTGCACCTGTGTGCACAATAGAAACCACCAGGGGAGGCCCTCAAACCAAGGATGACTTGATTGAGAATTTGATTCAAAATCCACCTCCCGGTTCACTGTCATTAGAAGAGTTGGTGGAAGATACCCAAGCTAGTGCTTTAGTGGACCTCTGTGTGACTGATCCAACCTCTCCTAGAGTTAAGGCTATGGAATTTGGTCGTGAAAGAACCTTAAAGTTCAACTCCTTCTTATCTCCCTCCAAGGAGAAGGATATGTGTAGCTTATTGAACATCCATTTGGATGCTTTTGCTTGGAGCTATACGGAGATGAAAGGAGTCCACCCGTCGGTCTGTACCCATCACATCTACATTAAATAGGATTGTAAAATAGTCAGGCAGCCTCAGAGGATAATGAATCTAGCCCTTAAAGACATCGTCAAGGAATAATTGCAAAAATTGTTGGATGTAGGATTCATCTACCCTATCTCTGACAGTGAGTGGGTCTCACCTCTAGTACTTATGCCCAAGAAAAATGGGAAATGGAGAATCTGTGTAGATTGCCAAGAACTTAACAAAGCCACCAAGAAGGACCATTTCCCATTTCCTTTCATAGATCAAGTGTTGGATGGACTAGCAGGGAAGAAGTTCTTTTCTTTCCTAGATGGGTTTAGTGGGTATAACTAGATTCAAATCAGCCCAGAGGACCAAGATAAAACCACCTTCACTTTTTCATGGGGTACCTTTTCCTACCAGGTCCTTCCCTTTGGGATGTGCAATGTTCCTGCCACTTTCCAATAGCAGTATTGAGCATATTTGCTGAACTAATTCATGATTCGGTGGAAATATATATGGATGACTTTACTCCTTATGGGTCCAACTTCCAAGAAGCATTGACTAACCTGGGAATTTTTTTAGCCAAGTGTATTGAGATGAACCTGTCCCTCAGTCCTGAAACATGTGAATTCCTGATAACTGAAGGGACTGTGATAGGTCATACCATTTCTCAGCAAGGATTGCAGGTGGATCCTAACAAGATCGCTATCATCCGAAAGGTTCCACCTCCTCAAAAGGTCAGAGATGTTCAGAGTTTTCTAGGCTTGGCCAGGTATTATAGAAGATTCATTAAGGATTTCAGTAGCCTAGCTTCACCATTGTTTAGTATTTTAGGGAAAGATGTTGAGTTTAAATGGACTGATGACTTCCAAGGGGCTCTGGATGAGTTGAAACATAAGTTGGTGTCTGCCCTGATCTTGAGAGGTCCAAATTGGGCCCTACCATTCCACATCCACACTGATGCCTCGAACAAAGCCATACGGGTAGCCTTAGGACAAGTTGAGGAGAAAATTCCATATGCCATATACTTTGTTAGCAAAAACCTGTCCAAGGCAGAGATGAACTATATTGTAACCGAGGAGTTCCTGGCCATAGTCCATTCCCTAAACAAGTTCAGACACTACATCACCGGTTATCAAACATTCGTACACACGGATCATGCTGCAATTAGATTTTTAATGAATAAGCCTGATGTGAATGCTCGTATCATTAGATGGTTAGTTTTGTTGCAGCAATTTGATTTGACTATCATTGACAAGCCAGGTAAGGAAAATGTTGTTGCTGACTTCCTATCTAGATTCGATTTTCCTGCAGGTGAAGAAGGGACAGTGGATGACCAGATGCCGGATGAACACTTGATTTCTATCTCAGTAATCTCTCCATGGTTTGTTGATATAGAAAATTACATGGTCTCAGCACAGTTCCCTCTACATCTATCCTCAAATGAGAAAAGCAAAATCGTGAGGAAGAGTGCCCCATTCACTTGGATTGAGGGCAACTTCTTTAAACTTGGCCCAGATTAGATCTTGAGGCATTGTGTTAGGGAAGAGGAAGTCTTTGACATCCTCCTAACCTGTCACAATGGACCTTGTGGACGCCACTTTGTAGCGAAATGACTGCCTTCAAAATTATACAAGCAGGCTACTATTGGCCTACTCTTCATCAAGATGTTAGAAGATACATCCGCTATTGTGACCAATGTCAGAGGATGGGGAAACCGACTCCAAGGGAATAAATGCCCCTCCAACCTCAAGTGACCTTCGAGCCATTTGAGAAGTGGGCATGGATTTCGTGGGTCCTATCAATCCTCCTTCAAAGCAGAGGTCTTACATCATTGTGTGCACCAACTACCTCACAAAGTGGGTAGAAACAAAGGCAATCAAGGTAGCGATAGAAGAGAAAGTAGCTGAGTTTTTAAGGGAAAATATATTCTACAAGTTTGGCTACCCAAGAGAGTTAGTCACCGATCAAGGCAGCCAGTTCACCTCTAACTTGTCTGAAGACTTGCTTGCTCATCACAAGATCAAGCACAGAACTTCCACCCCATATATTCCACAAGCAAATGGGCAGGTGGAAGTCACTAATAGAGAATTGGAAGATATTTTGACTAAGGTAGTGAGTAGCAACAGAAAGGATTGGGAAGCTTGCCTTGTTGAGGCCACCTGGGCCTACAACACCACTTGGAAAAATACAACAAGATTCACACCTTATGAGCTCGTCTACGGGAAGAAAGCTTGGTTGTCCATAGAGTTCGAATATAAAACACGTTGAGGGTGGCAGCTCAGCTGGACTTAGATCTCAGCCATGCTTAATGTGAAAGATTACTACAGCTGAATGGATTAGATGAACAGAGAATGCAGGCCCTCCTCCACTCATAATTAGTTCAACTACAGAGGATGATATGGCATGACCAGCACCTCAATGAAAAGTAATTCCAACCAGGAGATTCGGCATTGTTGTATGACTCAAGGTACAGGGATTTCAAAAGGAAGCTGAGGACAAGACGGCTAGGACCATATGCAATGGAGAAATGTAATGACAATGGTTCAGTCCTTATCAGGACCATTGATGAAGAAGCCATCCCCATGCTTGTCAATGGGCATCGATTGAAAATCTATAGGAAACCTCTTTCGAGGTGGGAGTTCATCGAAACTTTGGAAAAATCAGTGTTGGTAGTGGAGCAGAGCTCTGCCCCTATTCCACCCACACTTTGATCATAAAAAAAAAAAAAGGATCCTTGGGTGAACACCTTTATGAGGCGCCTAGGGTAGTCAGTGAGGGTGAAAACCTCATGGAGGCACCCCAGCTGTCTCTAGAGAAAGAAAAAAAAATGTGGAATAAAAAGATCCTTGGGTAAAAACCTCTTTGAGACGCCCAGGGAAGATAGCAAGGGTGAAAAGATCATTGAGGCACCCTAGCTATCTCATCGGAAAAAAAAGAAAAGAGAGAAGAAAGAGAAAGAAAAAAAAAGAAAAAAGAAAAAAGAAAACACGACTAATCTGTGTGAAGTAATTGCAGGTTGCAAGGAATATAGTACAAGAAAAGAGGGGCACACAAAACGAAGACAAGGGTCTATACCAGGCTCTAGGACATCCCTTCAGACACCCCCTCCATGGCCACTCACCTCTCCAAGGATTTGGTCACATTCGGGTCAAGATTGGGCCTTCTACAGGAAGTTCAATGCTTTTCTACAGGAAGTCCTGAATTTCTACAGGAGACATCCTGTGGAACCTTCAGACGAGCCAAATTCAAGTTTGAAAGGGAATCTGATGGTTGGGATTAGCTTGTTAGGCCTGCAACCACCCCTCTATTTAATCTGACACCATGTGGAACCCTATTCCATCTCTTGACACCTCTGTCACCCACCTAGTTGTGTGTTCTTGCACAGTCATTTCAGAAACCCTGTTTTCCTCAGATTGACAGCAAAGAAAAAAAAAATATCAAGTGAAAAAATCAAACAGCAAAGGCTTGCACCCTCTACCTGTTCAAAGCTCCATCTAGACTCTTCATCAACACAGCCAGTCCTTGTTCACAAAATGGCCCTACTCATTTAGCCTACATCCCAAGAGGAGAAGAAGCTACATGACATCCTACAGGAATCCTGTAGCAGCTGATCCCTCTGGAGCACATAATCTGGAGGCAGGGGCAGCTGAAATCCACACAGGGAACATGGAAAAAGGGCTCATCCTGAACATGAACACCTCCTTGATAGCTGAGATTAGAAAAAAATTGTGCATGCAGTGTTTATCATTGAAATATTGGGTTCCAAAGCAATGCATGCAGCTTCAACAAATGGAAGAATGAGTGCTAACACCCATGCATGAGGCAGCAGCAAGCGAGGCAGTGATTCCAAGGTCCAAAATCTGCATAGTGCATCCACAGCCACGCAGGTAAGTGTCTAACCTCGTTCATCAATTGCATGAACTATACTTCGAAAAAATTGCATGTCTGTGAGAATGGGTGGATTGAACAAATTCAGTGGCCATTCCACTGGCCACCCTCAGCCAGTTACACCACTTCGACGGATCCAAACGAGCTTAGTTATGTTTAGACTCGCCAACAAGCAATGTAGCCGACACCTGTGGAGTATCGAGTCAGTGAAAATCGGTGGACTGACAGTGGTGGTGGCGATTAATGGAATAGGGGAGGCAATGGTGTCCAGGGACATGCAAGAGAATGATGACAATGACGATGGATAACGGTTTGGTCTAGCCACCTCACCCCCTTGCCACAAATTGTGCTGCAATTCAAAATGCTTGGCTGAAATGCTCGCACATTTGTTGTTCACTCGCATTTGCAATGTCCTATCCGAAGTACTCATCCTTTGCTTCCACAATCCATTAACCTGAGCTTTCCAGCTAGTTTCAAAGCTCTCCCGCATCCCGAGCTCGTTCAGAAGTGCAGTTACATCCTCCAAAAGCCGGCAAGCATCCTACAGGAAGAAGTTCTACAAGAAGTACAACACAGGCTCCTGGAACAGAGAAACCTGAGCTTTCCTTCGACAAATTTGAAGTTCCGAAAGAGGTAGGCTCAAAAAACACTTTCCCTGCATAGTACATTTCGAAAGGTGGTGAATTGAACCTTCTAAAGTAGGGATATTAGAGACAAGTCTGCCTATGGGTCAAGAATAGCAGTTTGTCTGTGTAATTACATGGAAATTCTCAGTCGGTCCTGCGTCAACATTCTCCTCCAAGGTTCGTGTAAAAAATTTGTCCTGTAGAAAAGATAAAGCACTGAGAGGGCTAGCCTGTATATAAAAATTTGAAGTTGCACATTCGCATGTATGATGGGAGTAAAAAATTGAAGTGTTGTACCCTGTCTACGGAAACAAAACTCCCCCCTCCATACACAGACAGTCGAGTTCGAGCAACAAAAGCATTAGAACCAGGGAGTTGGTGCAGAGTTGAACTATAAACACCTGAGAAATCCCTTCTCGAAGTTCGAAGGAGGAAAACATAAAACATCACTCCCTTTCTGCTCAGAGCATTTATACAGAACACTCCCACCATGCCAGGAGGGTTTATTAGGAAGGAACCCATGGATTCCAGAAAATTGCGTGAACATCCTGCAGTAGTGGACCTCTTCCCCTTGTCACAAAATTCATGGACGTGACGATGAAATAAGAGAAGAATTCTTAATGTCTCTGCAACCTAAATCAAAGACTCTAGCCACTGTGAATTTCAGAGGGTTGACCTCAAAGCTTACCCCTAAACTCATTAGTCGATTCACTGACCTGCCATTGGGGATACCCTGGAGTAAAGAGGAGAGAGCATTAGGCCAAAAAGACAAGAAAGAATTCTTCCTACCAGAGGAACAGTTTGCAGAAGATAAGAACGGTGTAAGGAGGGCTAGTTTACATCCTTTGTGGAGCGAAGCCAGTCTCCAAATTATGAAATACATTACCTATGAGGGGTCGTTCAGTATTGTTTACGGCTATCATTTCCGGTTGCTAAAAGAACTAAGACATGGGTTGGATTTACCCCCAGAGTAGAAGTTAAGCATCCCTTATTTTCTCTTACAATCATTGATTAAATGTGCACAAAATTGAAGGAGGGGACCCCAGATCAGCTAGCCCATCATGGGCTTATCAAGCTTTTGGTAGAGGATGGCCTCCATACCTACATTGCCCCCCTCTCCTAGGAAATTTTCTGGAATTGTCCAAAGATGATGATATAAGAATTCTAGCCGAGGAACTCACCTCATCCAGTAGTGAAGAAGGGAAACACCTTGAAGCTGGAGAGAAATCCAATGGCAAAGAAACATAGGCCAAACCACCACAAAAGGAGCAGAAGGAGAAACAAGGAAAAGGCCAAGTTACTGAACCTAAAACTGTGGGAGGACTAATGGCACAAACACCCAGGGAGAAATTACTGCAAAGTAGAGTAAAGAGGACTGGAAAAGCCCAAATAAAGGAGATCACAACCAAGGCAACCAAACAAGAGCTAAAAGGAAAGACACATACAGCCAAATAGGCCAAAACAGTTTCTACAAGAGGCCCCAAAACAGTTTCTATGGGAAGCCCGAAAACAGTTTCTACAGGAAGCCTGAAAATGGTTGACACAGGACTTTCTACAGGAAGTATGGAAGCAGAGCAGAAAAAGGAGAAATCACCTGAGATCTTGGCCAGGGAGGCAGCAACAGCGCTGGCTGCCTTAAGCACAACTCCAGAGCAAAGAGGGAAGAGAAAAAGGGAGCCTTCTATGTATTTTAAGGCAAGAAGAAGCATTTGCATAAAAGCTGGCAGACCCCAGTCACAGTCAAAAGAACCAATTGTGATTGTGGACACCCCAATTAAACAGCAGGAAAGGTCTCCTCCAAAGGCATCCATCATCTATGAACGGGGAAGCCTGAAGATGTCCACCTGGAAGGAAAAGGTTAAAATGTTGGACACAAAGACCTCTCTACAGGATACTGAGACAATTCTACAGGATACGTTGGCTAGACTAAAGGAGACCGAAGGGTTGGAAGAAAAGGCAGCTACATCATCCCAGGAGGAGGAAAAGACTGAGAAAATTGAGGAACCAAGCCCCCAGCCCAACCTAGGCTCTTACTATAACTTGCTCGAGGCGGGAAGGATAATCCCCCAAAAATTTGTAGTGTCACTCTTCTTTGCACTGGAGGAAGAGAGAGTGAGGGCCCACACTTGGATGAAAATCACCAACTCCAAGGGTGTGGCAGATATAGGTCCCTTGGAGGAACAACTCAAAGAGGCAAGGAAAGAATTGGCTTTGGTATGGCATGTAGAAATCAGCCAGCGGGCCAAGCTATAGGAAGCAAATGAGCTGCTCAAATAGCAGCTATAGTTACAGGGACACTTTATGGAAGATAGGCCTCACACCTTGGGAGAACAGCAGCAACAAAAGGAGCCCAAAACAAACAAAGAAACCATTGATGAACAACATAAGAGAGATGGGTTGCAACCTGACATAGAGGCACTGACTAGACAGCTACAGGAAAAGGAATTGCAAGGAGCACAAGAGATACAGTCTCTAAGGCAACAGGTTCAGGAATGGGCAAAGGAGGAAATATAGTGTAGATAACCTGCCAAATCATATGCCTTATACCTCAAGGAACAATAGTTGTAGTTCCAGATCAACACTTTGGCCCAAAGGGGCATTACTCCATTTCAAAACTACCACCAGTTCATGGCTGTATGTGACAACAGTTCATCAGAGGACAAGGCCAAACTATCAGAGTTTTACCTACATAACTTGGCCCTTCCCAACATGAACTCATCGGACCCCAACGCTGTGCTAGGAGAAGTGCAACTTATGGCCATGGCCTCTTGGATAAGTCATGAATAAAAGAGAGCAGCAGAGGTCTGAAATGTTATGGACAGGGAATTGAAGGAACCACTAACGATAAGAGTAGAGCCAGAGGACCCCTCATCACTGATACACGCCCACCAGCAGTTGGCAAATAATTCCTGGGCCCTAACAGATTACATTAACCGTCAAGCCCAAGCCATAGCCCATTTTGAGGACATGGAGAGGTTGTTGGGGAATGACTGTGTTCATGCTTGCACCCGGAGGTGGAACACACTTCCCCACAGCCTAAAAATTAGAGAATACCACACCCCAATAAGGATGACAGAGGCCTTGGCGAGAGTACCCCTCTACAAACAATCCATGCAGAATCTTCAGGGCAACTGGATCGGCCTAAAATTCAGTCCTCCCTTGCTTTTGGGGTTGTTAGAGGGATTCAAAGAAGAGGAGGAACACAGGCAGTGAGAAGAAGTGGAAAGAAAAGTAAAATTTCATGACCGTGAAGAAGATATCACTTCAGAGGCTTGAGATGTGAGTGAGGTGGTCAACGCTATCAAGGATGGTGAGTTGGATTAGTTGCTCAAGCACTAACAACCCATTTAGCAGAGGGTGATGATGAGCCCCGGAATTGGGTAACTTATTGGGTTCATTTTGCCCATTTTTTCTTGATCAATCCACCATTTTTCATATTTTATGCATTTTTTTGAGTATGTTTATGTTAATTGAACGAGTGAGGGTGGTTACTTTACCAAGAAGGCTAATACGTGGTTATTTCAGGTTTTTGCACAAATTTTGGAACAAACCCAAGTAATTATGAGCTAGATGACAACCAAGCATGAAGGAACAAAGGTGAGGATTCGTAGGGAAGATGTCTCTTGCATTAAATGTCCCTTCCTCGAAATCTCCACCCTCAACTCAGAGCATAGCAGGACACCAAAATGAATCCTAAAGGCAGCTGAGCAGCTTGGTGAAAAGTGACTGTTTACTAGCAGTTGGAGCAGCTGAGCCCCTTGAGTTAAGGAGGGTTGCTGAGGCCCCTCATAGGCATAAATAGGAAGGCTTTTATCCTTTGTACTTTACTTTTTGGATTGTTGTTATTTTGCATTAGGGTGCTGCTATTTTCTCAGCCCATTTTTGTAGTTGCTGTTGTATAATTTTCTTATGAACATGGCTATTTTTGAGTAATGGAAAGCAACTTCATTTGGGACCAGTTCTAAGTTTCTTGAGCAGCCTACAACTCTTTGGGTTGGGACTAACCCAAGTGCCAAGGCTTCCTTCATGTACTGTTATTTGTTTTTATGTCTTTACAAATTAATTTTTGCTAAGTAGATCAACATCTTGCTGGTTATATAGGTCATGGTTGATGATTAGATAGGATTTTTTTTATGTTTAGATTTATTTGATAGATTAGTAATAGGGGAGATCTCCAAAAAAATGCCATCAAGCACCTCTGATCTCACCTCTCCCTCAGTGGGATCGTGGGCTGGCACAAAGGTGACATTGCTGCCAACAAAAACACTTTCTTTGCTTCACCATGCAAATAGTAGTGTTCGATTCTTAGTTGTAGAACTTGATATCAATTTTGATTGCACGCTTAGGGTTATGATTGCTTAGTTGCATAGTTATTTCATCTGATTCCATTGCAATTAAACTTC
Source organism: Pinus taeda (assembly GCA_000404065.3). Lineage (NCBI taxonomy): Eukaryota > Viridiplantae > Streptophyta > Pinopsida > Pinales > Pinaceae > Pinus > Pinus taeda. The sequence continues at coordinate 207,019 of APFE030882020.1, read as the reverse complement.
TTTTCCATTTCTTTGCTGTTATCTAGGTCAGAATAGACCAACGTAACTAGGTCTTTGATTTTCCAAGCGTTTGGTTGTCCAGTTTGAAAAACAACTTGCAAAGCACCTGTTATCCATCTTTATCTACCAATACTCCATCAACTCCACCTTCTCCATCCTCCACTTAAAACCCTTACCTTACATTTGCATCATTCGCTTACTTTGCCATGATTCTCATCTTTTTGTGCAACATCGTTTCATCCCTCCTTATTGTGGAGGTAAATCTCCTCTGCGGACAGAGGCGATCCCACTAGCCTAAATGGGGTCTAGCAACAATGAAACAATGATAACACGCAAGTTCCTAATTGCAAATTAAAGACCGATGATGAGAGACTACCTCGAATCCAACGCTAGTACTTGTAGAAGAGTCGTTGCTCCCATTCCTTTGCTCCAGCTGGTCACAATCCCCACGATCCTCGTGAACGGACACCTCCACATGCAAAGAACGACGCAAATACAAGCATAAAATCCAAGAGATGCAACTATATATCAGTCAGAAAGGATATAACTCAAACATCATTATAAAGATAATAAGAGTGGAACCATAATGATAGTCGTCTATTATTATTGATGAACAAAGAATAATACAACCATAGTTCTGACGTCAAATTCTCCTTTGGCTGAGTGATCAACAACACATGCCTTGCAAAGCTTGTTGGGAATGGGGAACAAGCTTCTCTCTCCTTAGTTACTTGGGCAAGAATATCCTCATTTAAGATTTAGCCTTATGGGGATGAAGAAGGCCTTTTGTAGCATGAGCTTAGCAATTCTCAGACTTTGGGACTTAGGATTTGGAGCTTGGAGAGTAGAATTACTAACTAGCTTGTTAAAGGAAAAAGGACAAGCTTATATAGAAAGAGGAGAAGGAGTTAGGATCATCCACAAGATACATGGGATTGGCCTTATCATAAAGAAGCTTCCATGAGAGGTGGAGAAATACTTCCCTTATATGGAGATTTGAAGCCCAACTGAACTAACTCAAGCTGGAATCAGTTCATGAATAGGTTATGAAGAACCTTCGTAAGTTGGTTTGTTAAAAAATTTACCCAACTGGGTTGGCGCGAGTGTGACTCTGAGACAGAGCACCAGCTGGCGCACCCTCTTTAGAGGATTTCCCCCATTGGCGCGAGTTATACACTGTGGAACAGCGGCAATGGAGAAAGGGCTACTTTTATGTGTATTTTGCAGAAGGTGTCTTTAGGGCATATGAAGTACATACTCAAGGGGATACAATGCAAGTGCTTTTAAGTTATGTCACTTCTCATAGGTCCCGAAATAAGTCCTCCAATATGCAGGAGAAGGGGTAACAGAGACGGTGACAAATTATTGTGCAACACTCCTTGAACAAATCTAACCATCCGCGCCACTCCTCAACTCCATCCACCAAGTCTTGAACCTCCTCATACCCCTATCTCTCCTCCATATTCATTCCTCCACCTTTTTTCCCTCCATCGATTCTCCAAATCCCATTTCTGAACATCCTATAGAAAATTACACACATCCTGTAGAAATTCCAGAACATCCTGTAGAATCCCTACAAACTTCCTGTAGAAGCTCATGAAAGCAGTTTCTTGAAAGCTAAACTCTATGAAACTCTCAGGAAGGGTGCTAGGGACCCCTTAGGCCCTCTCTGAACCTTCCCAACCTCCTGCAAGCATTTTCTCTTACCGATCCACCTCTGCACAATCACAAACAGTGAAAGCACATGCATGACAAATTTGACAACTTAATCAAAATTACAAAAAGATGTTTTCTTCAGATAGAAGTAGTTTAGACACATGTATTTTACCTCCTTAGAAGTAATGGCATCTATTTCAATATCTTTCATCCTCTTTTTCGCATCAGTCGGGCTAGCTTGTAAAATTAGGATTTGCTAGGGTTTGCATTTCCTTTCGTTTCAGTTTCTTTCTGTAAGTAAATTAGCTTCCCCTGAGTTAGCTTTCTTCCATCAGTTAAAAATCTTCTTCTTAGAGCTCATAGAAGTTGGCTTAAGCCCCTAGCAGACTTGTGCCAATTGACCATATGACAGCTGCGGCAAGAGCTAGTACTTGTGCATACAGCACCATCGCTTCCAAGTTTGTTAAGAACTATCGGGTTGATATAAAGTAAAGAAGGGAGTCCGAGGAGTTGCAGCGTTATTGCTACAATACTGGAGCCCACCATTTATAAATCAAATATTTCAATATGTATGATGAATAAAATATTATAATATCAAATTAGAGAGAAAGAGTGAGGGGGTTCTTATTCTATGAATAAATTCTTTTTAATCCTGTGAATATGTTCAGTATGAAATTCCATGTAACATTAAAAAAAATATTGATAACAAAAGTAATTAAATGTATATGCCCATGGATAGAGAGAAATACAATATTTTAAAAAACATTAACAATAAAAAAATTAATGTATATATTGTAAGGATATATGCGTTCAATTTTAGAATATGAAGAAGCATGTTTTAGCATTTTAATATGCAAAATATAAATCTTAAATAAAATATTCAATGTTATCTATATATATAATATAAATAAAAAAATTCCTTATATTTAAATTATTTTGTTAGTGTGATTTCCCAAAACTAGAATAGATGTATCTTAACTCAAGTTATAATAAATAAACTATTTCAATTTCAAGTATAAAAGGAAATATTTTTATATTAATGTGAAAGAAAAAGGAAATGAAAGTAAACAATTATAAACAATTTCTATTTATTAAGACGTTAATATGTGATATTTAAAAAAAATATCAATAATAAAAAGGAAAAAACTAGAAAACAATATAAAGCATGAAAAAAATCCTAATATATTTTTTAAAAGTTACATGTAAGCTCAATATTAAAGATCCATAGAAATATTTTAATTTGGATATGGTTGGCCATAAATTAAATATTTCAATGACACTATTAGTAAAATATTTGTCAAAATATGTATATATCATATAAAAGAATTTAAAAATAGTGTCTAAAATATTTTGTCTTTCAAAATAAAAGAAATAATTATTTCTTTTCAAATTTACCATGAAATTGATAAATAACATAGATAAAAAAATTATTCTAAATATATATTAATCTTGGATCTATTAGACGTGTGAAAAAATCAAATGTTTATAAATATATATTTTTCAAACTTATATTAAGAAATGTATACCAAAAAACTAATTTATCTCATTTAATAAATCCAAAATTAAAATAAATCTATACTATTTAATATTATACTATATTTAATATCCATCTATACTATTTAATAATATATTATATTTAATATTAAGTTTCTAGTTTTTAATTGGGAAAGCTAATGTGATAACATCTCTTGCTACTATCAGATTTATATGGGATAGTATTACTTTATCGATTCTCCTACAATCGTTAGGATTTTGATATATGTTGTTAATTAATTTTAAATATGTTAAATGGATGATATACATTGAAATTGGATGTGTATAGATAATTTGGTACATATTGCAATTGGATAAGAGATTTTAGTGACAGATATTCAATGGTGGTACTTTTTAAACTCTTAAGTCATTATTAAGTCAATCATAATAAAAATTTAAAATTCTATGATGGATGCGGAGCTAATGTGTTGCGGAGAGCATAGGTATTGTGGCGACTAACTGTTAATTATGGATAATCTACAAAATTGTGTAGTTTGTAAGAGTTAATATTTAACTCGAGCAATGAAGTACTTTTGATAAAGATCAATTTAAGTTAATCTCCTCACATAACTACTACCATGAATAGTGATTTAAAGGAAGAAGTGACTGAGAATTTGTATTTGCTTTCCTGAAGGGAATTTTGAGAGTAAATATTCTTTATATCGATAACAGTTTATCAGGACATTTTTAATGGCACATTAATTCAATGTACCGATAGGTGAACTGTTATTTAACCTAAAATAAATTATTTAACCTAAACTAAATAGAAGGTGTGAGACCAATGTATTTGTTAGGGTTTTATATTAAGGATAATAATTTGGAAATGCTTATAAAATTTGGATATATATTTAGAAATTAGGATAAATTTTTTGATAAATTTTTTGAACTTAGAAAATTAAAACATAATTTGGTCAACAAATAGTAAAAAAAACCTAGTGTCTAAATTTGAAGATATATTTAAAATTTAACAAAGCAAATCAACAAGGTGAGAGTGTTTGTTGAGATTTTATGTTTTAAATAAAATAGGCAAAAATCTCAGTAGGTGACAGCAATAGGAATTTGTTGCTAGATTAGCTCGAGGTTGTTGGGAGGGAGTTAATGCATCCCAAATTTGATGTAAGAGGATTTATGAGGCAGTTAGATTCTCCTTGTTATAAAACACGTATCCATACGGATTGTTTTTTGGTGTGAGAGTTTCTGAGGATTTGATTAATTATGTAATCTCATGTTTGATTAGTAAAAATTGCCGATGGCTATGTTTGGTGGACGTAGCCCAGATTGGTTGGGTGAACCACGTTAAACCTCTGTGTTTTCTGTGCTTCATTTTATTTGCTGAGTATATGTTTCAATCTAATGTGCATCTTAGCTCTAACAATTGGTATCAGAGCTCCAGGCTGAGGAAACATATACTGAACTGGAGAGAGGTTGACACGATTGAAGCTGAGGATGAGGTGTGCCGCTGCTACTTGGAAACACCGACGGTGATGAGAGAAGGCTGCAATTTTTTTTTTTTAATTTCGTTTGCACTAAACAACTAAAGTTCTCCGGTTCGAATCTGAGTTTCACTGGCGAACCAGCGTGCGAAGGAGAGCTTGAAGCTGAGTGGTCCAACGTGGACTGCTGTGAAATTACATTGCGGGATCGGCGTAAGGTGGAGAGCTCAAGCCTGTTGAAGTCGATGTGTTGGAGGCGTGGTTGGACTGTTGTCCAACCTGCGTAGAGGTGAGAAGTATTGCTGGAGGCGTGTTGTTGATTATATTCACACTGATATGCGGTAATAAATACTGGTATTCAATATATTGTTGGTGCGTTGCTGGTTCCTGGTGCGTGGAGCGCTAGTGCCTGGTGCTGATTGCTGGCGTATGACTATTTGTGCGTGCTGGTTTGTGCATGCTCGTGCTGGTTTGCGCAGCAAGGTGCTAGGAATTGGGCGGTAGAAATCCTCTAGTTTGTTCGTCCGTACTGCAGCGAAGATGACTGTCGCTTTCATTTGCTAATATTCCTGGCTTGTTTCACAAGGACTCAGTCTACACAGTGATTTTACAGCGTAATTGGATTCATCCAATAGAAGGTGTGTATGACCATTTATTGCTGATGCATGGAGGATATCTGTTTAAACATTGTGCGTGGAGCGTATCGTATGTCCACCGGTGCTGATGTGTGGATATAAATAATCGGTAATCCCGTTTCAATTAAAATTGTGTTAGAATTGGTATCAGACTCGCATTATTTTTTATTGAGGTTCGGTTTTGTGGTGTGCCTTAAAAAAAAAAATCTGAGTTTTTTTTATTTTGGCATTGGTGGAGAATTTACACAGGTAAAGATTTTTTTTTTTTTTTTTAAACAAAGTTAGTAAGGCATAGGCAATGTTTTGAGATTAACTAATTTTCTTTAAA